>PVLC010033692.1:7342-17452 GCA_004027655.1 Graphiurus murinus | reverse complement strand
ATCCTCGATAAGCAACGAAGTTGATTTAATTGTAGTGGACGCAAGGGGCAGAGGGACGCCCTAGAGCACATGATGTACTTACACAATCATATCAAGGTCACTCACTGAAGTGAACCTGAGGGGGAGGGAGGGGGAGGGGATTGGGGTGGGAATTGGGGAAGGGGTCAAATGAGAATTGTGTGCAAATATGTTGTTAACAACTCGTACTTAACAAAGATGTATGCTATATTGCACGAATTGCTACAATAAAAAATTTAAAAAAATAAATAAAAAAAAATAAAAAATATAATTAAAATATATATATATACTATATATATTAAAAAGGGGTGATTTTATTCAGCTGAATCATATAACTCTGCCATAGCAATCTGGATACCACTCAAAAGTTATTAGCTGTTATAGACTAAGCCATGTCTCTCTAAAATTATTATACTGAATCCCTAACCCCTAATATGACTAATTGGAAATGAGACGGTAGGGGGTAATTGAGATTAAATGAGGTTATAAGAATGGATCCCTAATCTTATAGAATGGATTTCCTTATAAAGAGGCAGAGTTATCAGGGATCTCTTGGAAATCTTAGATTTCCAGTATTCAGAATTGTGAAAAAAATAAACTTGTAATGTTAAAAGAAAAAACAACAAAAAACAACAAAAAAAAACAATTTGAGCTGGGCAGGGTGGTGCATGCTTGTAATCCCAGTACTTGGGAGGCTGAGACTAGAGAATAGGGGTTTGCAGCCAGCCTCAGCTACTTAGTGAGGCCTGCCACAACTTAGTGAGACCTTGTTTCAAATAAAGAATAAAAAATTGGGCTGGGGGTATAGCTTGGAGGTAGAATGCCCCTGGGTTCAGCCCCTAGTCCCACAAAAATAAATAAATAATAAATAAATAAATAAATAAATAAATAAATAAATAAATAAATACCCTAGTTTGAAGGGTTCTGTTATGGCAGCTTGAGAAAGCTAATATAGTAGGAAAGTACTGAAATATTTTAAGCAGAGAAGTGACAGATTTACATTCTAATATGACCACTGTGTCTTGAGAAAAGTTAATTAGAGGGTGGACAAGAGAGAACTGTAAGAGTTTGGAAAAATGGCAAGCATATGAACTCATAGTCATTTCGGAAGGCATTCTGACACAGTATATGTCTACAAATACCCAATATTTGATAAAAAAAAATTCCATTTTAGCACCTTATAGATAGAGCCATACAATAATCCAAAGATATTTATACCAAGATGATCATTGCAGAATTATATATAATAGTGTAAAAATGGAGCTATTTAAATCCCTATCTATGGAAATTGTTACACAAAATATGGTGTAGCCATATAATATAATAAAATACTTCAATTTAAAATTATACATTTGTTAATTTAGGCAAATGTATGTACACATGAATTTACAAAGTGTACTTTCCAGTGGAGAGAAAATTTCTCCAAGTGTATCTAATATTGGGTTATCTATGGAAAGTGGAAATGGTTAGGTGGATAAGTGGAATGTGTCAAGGAAGTGACTGTTGCTTTTCCTTTAATACACTTATTTATTCTTTAATTTCTGGTGAATATGCATTTCCATTAAATAAATAGATATATCTACATAGACCAATAAAATATTGCACTTATATATCAGCATTTTCTGCAAGCTTTTGTATCTTTAAATGTTGGGTCTTATGGGCATTAACCACATAATAAACTGATTTCAGTTTTGCTCTTTGCAAAAACAACAAAACATATCCTTGAGATATTGGCTAGCCATATAATGCTCAAAATGAATGCTGAAATACATAATGGACATTATTTCAAATTTATTTCCTCAACACTGAAGAAGATTATATTACCATATCAGTTTCAAGGAATTAAAAACAACTCTATGAAAATCATTTTGCTGAGAACCTGAGGAGTGACCTGTAATTTCATGGGTATTGCATTGAATCTGTAGATCACTTTTGGAAGATGGCCATTTTGATTATATTTATTCTGCCTAGCCAAGAGTATTGTAGATATTTCCATCTTCTAAGATCTTCATTAATTTCTTTTTTCAACTTTTTATAGTTTTCCTTATAGAGGTTTTTTACCTCTTTGGTTAGGTTTATCCCTAAGTATTTTATTTTTCAGGGTGCTATTGTGAGTGGAATTGTTTTCTGGATTTCTTTTTCAGCAGATTTATGGTTGGCATACAGGAAAGCAATCATAAAAAACACAAACAACAACAAATGCTTGCGAAGGTGCGGAGAAGTGGGAACCCTAATACATTGTTGGTGGGATTGCAAATTAGTGCAACCACTTTGGAAAACAGTATGGGGGATCCTCAGACAAATGGGAATGAGCCTACCATATGATCCAGCAATACCACTTCTGGGTATCACCCAAAAGAATGGAAACCAAACTATCAGACCGACGCATATGTATCTATGTTTATAGCTGCATAATTCACAATTGCCAAACTATGGAAACAGCCAAGATGTCCATCGACAGATGAATGGATTACAAAACTATGGGATATGTACACAATGGAATTTTACTCAGCCATATAGAAGAACAAAATCATGTTATTTGCTGGGAAATGGATGCAACTGAAAAACATTATGTTAAGTGAGATTAGCCAGTCACAAAGAGTAAAAAAGCATATGTTCTCCCTAATATGTGAATGCTAGGGAGAAGATGGGGCATAAGAGGGTCTCCATATGAAAAAGGAGAAATCCTAGATAAGCAAAGAAGTTGACTTAACTGAAGGGGATGAAGGGGGGCACCCTAATGCACATGATGTACTTTCACAAATTTATCAAGGTCAATCACTAAACTGAACTTGAGAAGGAGGGAGGGTGAGGGAGTGGGGTGGGAATTGGGGAAGGTGTTAAATGAGAAATGTGTGCATATATGCCTTATTAGCTTGTACCTAACAAAGATGTATGATTACAATGCACTAATTATTATATAAAAATGAATAAATAAAATAATAAAAAAGAGAACCTGAAATAGGATCCCTGTGTGTTCAATTATCTCATTAATCAGTAGGATATTACCTTTGATCTTCATGAGATACTGTTTTGTTAACTTAAATACATGTGTCTTCATTTCTCAAGGCAATTACCTAATTAAATGACAACTGTCTTTAAGACAATAAAAAACCTCTATCACATATTTGAACAACATAACCCGTGTTGTTAAATAAATCTGCATCAACCTTGAACTATTCTTGATGATCCTAGTGTGAGGTAGCAATATATTAATTTCATAATCAGAACTGATTTCTCTCTCATTAAGCTTCAAGTAATGTCATAATTTTAATGCCCTCAATATTCTCAACCTTAAGTGAGAGAAATAAGGTTTAGTCTTATTTTAGAACAAAATACTTTCAGATTAATATACTGTTTTTTTCCACTTATATCTGCTCTTATCTTTGTGATAGCAATTTTTCTGAACCTATTTTATTCATTTGATTGTTTAGCTTCCTCTTGTGTATGGTCTCATTTTAAAGATCCTAACTTATGTGTATATAGTAAATCTCCAAACCATCTTCATTAAGTTTCTATGAGCCATCTGTGCAGTAAAGTACATTTACCATATGGCATGATATTGTGCTCATATTTTATCTGGGAAAGTGTTCTGGCTATTGAACATTTGTTAACATTTGGTTGTAAATTATATAGACTAGACAGTGTTTCTTCATTTTATATCCTTATCATCCCTATGGAAGATAATTTAATTGGATGTTTGAGGATCCTTTAGGGATAGAAATACATGCCCTCTTAGTCTGCCTTTCTTCCTGAGATATTATATGTTTTTCAAAATTATAGTATTCTTTGCAGTAATTTTTATGTAGACTGGGAAGTTATTAAACTGTCTTCTTGTTTGGTTACTCAGGATTTAAAGTATGTAAGAATTAACATCGTTGCCTACACCTACCCAAACTATCTGTATACACCTTGAGAGTAGGCCTTAATGTACACAAAAATGTCTTTAAACACACCTAATATGTTTATCTTTTTGTCTATTCTTTGCCTTTATGGCTATTTGTTTAATTTAGGAGATGGGTTAAAATTATGATTTCCAAAATCAAAATTTTGAAAAGACATCTGTTCTCTACTGGAGCCTGCTGGCTAAGTTGGACAAGCTTGAAGGGAGAAAAGTGTGGTTTGAGAAAAACAAAGACAAAAGTTGCTTAAGAAAAAGAAAGATGAGGGATAGATTCAGGAGGGTTGACAGTGAATACTGATGCACCGGAGTTTATTTAGCTCAGTCCTTATATACTTCTTTGAGCACCAGAGTATATGTCAAAGTTAATGTTTTCTTGCAATGGTTACATCTTGTTAAAATTAATCATCTGAGGGTACAAAGTTCAAGGAACAAATATTCATGCAATTCATTACTATAACAGCCTGATAAAGTCTGAATAAACCTCTTGATTCCTGGAACTTGAAGCAAAGCAGGGATTTTGCCCTGAGTCAGTAGTCAGAGCATGGTATGGTAACTTTATCTCTGTAGGAACAGACTTCTATGTCTGTGAGTCAGCAAAAGTAGACCTTGAGCACTATAGGTCTCCAAAAGTTCTCTATTACATTGGCCCAAAGAATCTTGGTGGAATCCTTTAAGAAAATGTAAAAATCTTAGAAGCTATATCCTGCTTATTTAATATAGGTTTTATCTATACTAAATTGCTACCAATTTTTGGTTATATATGATTTTCTCTCACTGAAAGACATTCTAAATATTTAAGCTATATTCATTATAATACATTTTCAGGTCTATATTCACAACATTTGGGTAACAAGTCAGTGTCAATTGATGAGGTCTATCTTGGATACTTGCATATCTCCCTTTACTTAACCATTTGTCTTTGTTGGTGCTCACACTCTTATGATTTTTTTATATTATCTTCAAGTTATTTTCTGTTTTTTCAATATACTTAAATATACAACTTATATATAATTTTGTATTTTTTCACATAATTAAAATGTGTTTTCTCACGTCCTTAAAATTGAAGTGTAACTTCTAGGAGCCACATAACAAATCATTAAATAAACATGCTATAATTTACTTAAACTTAGGGTATTTTATTTTATAATTTTACCATCACAAGTAATGATCTCTTATATTTTGCTTGTATTAATTATAAATTCTAATTTCTATTTTTAGTATTCAGTTTTCTAAACTTTTTTGAATATATCCTTTTTTTCAAGGATTACACATTAAGACCAGAACTATTTCTTACAGTTTACAAAACACAATTGGCAATCCTACTCCTGATCATGTCTCCAAAAGAAATGAAAACATGGACTCAAACAAGTATTTGCACACCCATGTTCATAGAAGCACTATACAAAATAGCCAAAAGGTAGAGGGGATCTTGTTTATATATTTATCTGTTGATGAATGAATAAACAAAATGTGTTGTATTCGTGCGTGTGTATGTGTGTGTGTGTGTGTGTGTGTGTGTGTGTGAGTGTGTGCTCATTATTCAACTGTAAGAAGGAAGATAATTTTGACACATGGTATAGCAATCTGAAAACATTTTCTTAAGGTAAACAAGGTATGAAAGGACAGGTATTGTACAATTCTAGTTATATGAGATAATGAGAGTGTCAACTTTCATAGATACAGAAAGTAGAGTGGCAGTTGCCAAGGGTTAGAGAAGAGAAAATTGGAAGTAATTGTCTAATGGGTACAGAGTTTCAGGTAAGGAAAATGAAAAAGTTGTGGAAATAGATGATGGCAATTACTGTACAGCAATGTGAGTGAATGTGAGGATTAAAATGGTAATTTTTATCCGATATATATTTTGTTATAACAAAAAATTTAGAAAAAATAAAATGGGAAAATTTTAAACTTTGGCAAAAATAACAGATTTGGTAAAATTTTTGAAAGTTGACCTTTCATTAAATTCAGTTTTCATGCTGAAGAAAATTTTGTCACCTGACTTGTTAAATCTTACTTTTCTTATTGAAGTTTATAATATTTTCCCAATATATATCAAGTGTGTGCCTAACTCCTGACACCTATATTAATAATTTAAATAATTTCAAAGTCTAATTCTCTGTTCATAATGTTTCTGGACTACTCCATTTTATTTTATTTACTTATTATTATTATTATTATTATTTTTTTTTTTTTACGGTACTAGGGATTAAACCCAGGCGCATTCTACCTCTGAGATATACCCCAAATCCCTATTTTTTATTCTTTACTATGAAACAGGGTCTCACTAAGTGGCAGAGGGCCTAAGTAGCTGTGGCTGGCTGCAAACCTGCGATCTTCCTGTCTCAGCCTCCCAAGTACTGGGATTACAAGCATGTGTCACCATGCCCGGCTCCTTTTTTACTTTTTTATTGGTGCATTTTAATCATATATCTTAATGGGGTGGTAGAAGAATCATCCATCTTAAGCTGTGGTAGAAGAATACATGTACACATTGCTCATTTAGCCCTTCCCCAATTCCCACTCTACTTCCTCCCGCCTCCCTTCATCTCATGTTTGGCTTAGTGATTGACTTTGATATGTTTATGAATGTACATCATGTGCATTAGGGTGTTTCTCTTTCTTCCTATCTCATCACCTTCAGTTAGGTTGCCTTTTTTGCTCATCTAAGGTTTCTCCTTCATCTAGAGTCCCTCCTATGACCCATTTTCTCCCTAGCTTCTGCATAAATTTATATAATTTAGATATTCCTAAAGCCTTTTCAAAAACAATTCTGAGTCATATATTGTATTAATTGAAAAATATAATTAAAACAAAAAATCTTAAATATAGTATACTTAATATTCTATGTTTTCATTAACATTCATGGGCATTTATTCACCACTACTCTGAGTTAAAGCAAAATGAATATTTTTGTGCATAAAGTCTGCCTGTTGGAATTCTGCAGTCTTTCTTATCTAAAGTGTATTCCATTGTATTTTGAGTATCGCTATCAAAACTGTGGTACAATGGAATTTTACTCAGCCTTAAAGAAGAACAAAATTATGTCATTCTCAGGAAAATGGATAGAATTAGAGAATATTATGTGAGGTGAGATCAGCTAGTCTCAGAAAATAAAGGGTCATATGCTTTCTTGGATATGTGGAAATTAGAGAGAAACTGGCAAACAAAAGGAAATTCAGATAAATGAGGAGGAAGTCTTGTAGAATAGTAGAAGGGAATTAAGGGGGGGGGAGACTTAATGAGTAAACATTTCAAATAATGTTATATATATATATATTTGTGTATATATATATATATATATATATATATATATATATATATATATATATACAAATTTTCAATACCAATCTCAATAACATGTACAGGTAAGGGCATGGAGTGGAGTGGATCCACAGGGAAATATAGCAAGTGCTATGTGCATGATGTTTCTATCACTGTGAACTTCATTGTAATGTATAAACACAATTCACCAATACAAGTATATTTTAAAAAGAAAAAAACACTTAACTATAACAAGTATCATTCTAAATTTAGGCTCATTAACTTCATTCAGTCTTTGTACTGCCCAGGAATCCTATCACATTTCCTTATCTGTTGACTCTTTTAATCTCCCAAATAACTTCTCTCCCTTCCAACATCCAGTAATGTCTTCCTCATCCAGTTCTCCAGTTGATGATACATTCTCATTCATTGTAAAAATAAATCAGAAGAAAAGTTCTTTGCATATCTACCACATCTACCAATCTCTTTCTATAAGCACATTCCTCAATCTTCCCTCCAGTGCCATGGAATGGACGATTTCTCCTAACACCAAACCCTCCCTTTAGGCACCAGATCTTTCTTCCCTATTCAAGGACAACTCTTTAGTAATTTTTCCTGACTCACACAAACAATTCATTTTTTTTTCCTATGTAATCATTCACAGGAGTATTTGAGCTGTCATTTCTCTCTCGTCTTACAAAGAGCATCTTTTAAATTCACTTTTTTCTTGAACTACCGGAACATAAACAAAAATCTTTAACGAGTTACATAAAACAGTTTCCATTCCAGAGCTACCTACTGTTCTTTATGTATGATAAACCCATTTTAATTATCATGGTCCACTCTGTTTAAAATATAAATAATTATTAAAAAGCCAAGGTCAATTTTCTGCAAAATATGTATATTTTATACATTCATTGCTTCATTATGGCCTCATATTATAACATAGCTCACAATGGTAGTGACTTACATGCACACAGCGCTTGATGAGTTATCCGTTGGCTCCCTCCCCACTCCCCCCTTTCCCCATACAGGATGTTAAGATTGGCACTGGTATTCTCACATAGGTACTAATGTCAATGGAAGTGTTTCCTTCATTAATTCTCCCTCTCCTCCACCCCAGACCACTTCTTTTGCTTTGCTGGGGTGTCTCCTCCATTATCTAAAGAACCTCTTCTATCTCAATTATTCCATAGCTTCTGCATATGATAGAAAACATATGACCCTTCACTTTCTGTGACTGGTTAATCTCACAACATAATGTTATCTAGTTCTATTTTCCTGAAAATGACATTATTTTGTTCTTCTTTATTGCTAAGTAGAATTCCATTATGTATATATTCCTTAATTTTATAATCCATTCATCTGTTGATGAACACCTAGATTGGTTCTATAATTTGGCTATTATTAATTGTGCTGGTATAAACATGGATATACATGTGTTATTATAATATTTTGATTTTGGTCCTTTTGGAAAAATACCCAAAAGTAGTATAACTGCATCATATGGTGGATTCAGTGGTCACTTTGATAATATTTATTCTGCCTATCGAAAATCATGGGAGATATTACAATCTTTTAAGATTTTCTTTTTTTATTATGTTTTACAATTTTCATTGTAGACGTCTTTTACCTACTTGGATAGATTCATTCTTAAGTTTTTCAGGTTATTGTGAATAGAATTGATTCCTGTATTTCTTTTTCAGTGAATTCATGGTTTGCATATAGAAAAACTACTATTTTTTTTTTCAGATTGATTTTGTATCACACTACTTTGCTGAATTTGTTAATTAGCTCTAGAAATATTTTGGTTGAGTTTTTTGGGTCTTCTAAGTATAGAATCATGTCATCTGCAAATAGAGATAATTTCATTTTTTTTCTTTATGTGTATTCCTTTTATTTCCTTCTCTTGCTTTATCACTCTGGCTAGAGTCTCAAGTACTAGATTGAAAACAAATGGTGATAGTGGGCATTCTTGTCTTGTTCCTGATTTTAAAGAAAATTCTCACAGTTTTTACCTATTCAGTGTGATCTTGGCTTTGGGTTTATTATATATCACCTTTATGATGCTAAGATTAGTTCCTTTGATTTCAATTTTGTATAGTGTTTTTTTTAATATTTGAATATTAGTGGGTTTTTTGACAAAATCCAATGTGAACTGGATCTTGCCAAATAATTTTTCAATATTTATTGAGATGTCCCTGTAATTTTTGTTCTTAGTTCTATTGATGTGGTGAATGACATTAATTTGTTTATGTTGAAGCAGACTTGTATCTCTGGAATGAAACAACTTGGTCATGATGCACAATTTTATATATATATATATTTATAGCTATATATATATTTATATATATATAGCTTTAAATGCATATCACTAGCATTTTATTTGTAATTTTTACACTTATGCTAATTAAGGATACTGGTCTGTAATTTTATTTTCTTGAGCTTATCTTTATTTTGTTTTGGAAATAAGGTGATTCTGGCCTGGTAGAAGGAGTTTGGAAGAATTCCAGCTGTTTCTATTTCAGAGAATAATTTGTGAAGTATTGCGTTTAGTTCTTCTTTAAAGCTTTTATAGGATATTGAGTCATGGAAAGACATACAGATACAACTAAGTCATTCACAAACAAAGGACTTTTTCATTGTTTTGTCTATTTTAGGTAAATGCTACCTGAAATTTTAAAATTTTGGTAAATGTGGGATTTTGCATTATAACTTTTATATTTATAACTGGAAAACATTATGTTGAGTGAGATTAGTCAGTCACAAAGAGTTAAGAAGCATATGTTCTCCCTAATATGTGGATGCTAGGGAGAAGATGGGGCATAGGAGGGTCTCCAGATGAAAAAGAGAGATCCTCGATAAGCAAAGAAATTGATTTAATTGTAGTGGATTCATGGGGCAGAGGGACACCCTAAAGCACATGA
>PVLC010033691.1:0-17313 GCA_004027655.1 Graphiurus murinus | reverse complement strand
TGGCGCACGCTTGTAATCCCAGCATTCGGGAGGCTGAGACCGGAGGATCCGGGTTCGCGGCCAGCCTCAGCTACCTAGTGAGGCACTCCGCAACTTAGTGAGACTCGGTTTCAAAATAAAGAATAAAAAAAAATGGGGCTGGGGGTGTAGCTCGGAGGTAGAATGCCCCTGAGTTCAATCCCCAGTACCGCCAAAAAAACCAAAAAAAAAAAGAAAATGCTAATAATCAAAAGCTTGAAAAAACAACAATCATTAAAGCATTTGGGGGGCAGGTACTGAGAATTGAACACAGTGGTATTCTACCTCTGAGTTACACTCCCAGCCCTACTTTATTTTTAATTTTAAAACAGGGTCTCACTAAATTACTGAGGCTGGTCTTGAATCTGCGGTCCTCCTGTCTCAGCCTCCCAAATACTGAGATTACAGGCATGCACCACTGCACCTGGCTAAGCATTTTTGATAAAAGATCCTTTTAGAATTATTTGGAAAAAATCTAAAGGAATTCTCCTTATGAAAAATACAGAGCTAAGCTCAGATCTTGAGCTAAGCTCAGGAATGAACTGCACTCTTTACAAACAATGCCATTAGCCTATTATTAGAGAAAATGCTAAGAAAATACTGGTGATCATTCTGAAAACATAGGTACCAGTTATCTGCATTTCTAAATCTCATGTTCACCCTGAGGGTAAACAAGGGTGCTAATGGCCTAGAGCACCGTGTACAGTGCTTTGAGCTTGCAGAGGTCTGTGTGTTTTTAATTATTTTCAATGTCATAGACATCCAACCTTACATAAAAAAGAGTCAGGTGAACTTCTGACAATATAAAATCCAACAATCTTTGTAAGCAGAATAGCTGAATGATGACTATTTTACTATTTAGGTAACAGAGCACACGAAGTAGTTGAATTTACCTGAGTAAATACAGATCTCATCAAGTCTGTGTCTTGGCATCTCTGTGATTTTGCAATAAGTGCAAAATGTTTCCTAAAGAGTGTTGCTTTTCTATAACCCAGGCAGAGAAACAGACATCCTGGCAACTGTTCTACCTGTTAAACACAAGAGTGAAACTTGAGCTGAAGAAATGTCTGTTAGTGCTGCACAAAGGTGAAACAGTTACTTCCTTAACAGCTGGCAAGGAAATCTGTTGATAAAATGATCAGCAATAGGACCAGGCATAAGTTACTTATTTATTCAGCAGCTTTCAACAAAAGGTAATGATAATTATTTTATTATTTATTTATTTATTTATTTATGGTACTGGGGATTGAACCTAGGGGTCTGAATTACACCCCTAGTCCTAGCATACATACATACATTAAACAAGGTCTCACTAAGTTGCAGAAGGCCTCACTAGGTTCCTGAGACTGGCCGTGAACTTGCTATCCTCCCATCTCAGCCTCCAAAGTACTGGAATTACAAGAATGTGCCACCATGCCCAGCTTAATTATTTAATTTAAAAACAACATTTTTGCATCAACTGCGTTACATATTATGGCCTAAGTTAGCATGAAAGTTTTAAAATTAAATAACTGGTATTAGAAAATTTTAATTATCCTTGCTATTCACTCTACAATTAACACTCACTGTTTTCTTTTCCATGTATATATTTTTAAATCTCCTTTTATTCTACCACCCTGTGTATGTTTCTCTTCACTTTGCCCCCTGACTTTAAATACATTTTTTTTTGAAAATCAGTCATATGCTGTGATTCCCAACAAGCCTTGAGAGCATTGAGAAGTACTCAGCATTGAATAGTACTCAGACCTCTTAAAAATTCCAGTCCATATTTGCAGTTTCCATCTCATAGTAAAGCTCCCTGCTAGAAAGACTCTCAACTTTTCTCCAGTGTCTATGAGTCAGGTCAGCTTTAAAACCTATCGTGAGTAACGTACGGAATTCTTCAGGACATTTAGGAAGAGAAAACCCACCTACTCTTTTGCTAATAGTGCAATACCACAGACTGGGTAAGTTACAAGGAAGAGATGTTCACTCTGGCTCATAGCTGTGGCTCAAGGTTGAGGGGCTGTGTCTGGCGATGTTCTCTTGCTGGCAAAGTCCCACAGTTCAGACACCACATGGTGAGAGATGGGGACCTGTCTGTGTGTATTCTCTCTTCCTCTTCTTATAAAGCCACCACTATTCAGTCATGGAGGCTCTGCCTTGGTGACCTTATCTAATCCCATTCATCTTCCCAAGTCCCCACCTGGTTAAGTTTCCACTCTCCTCATGACTCACAATGGGGGTTAAATTTCAACGCAAGTTCTTGGAGGAGACAAACCACACCGAAGCCATAGCAACCGAATATGAAGTATTAGCTGTCTGCTTACCTTCAACTAAATGTAGATTTCCACCTTGTACTCCAAAGCCAGATTTTCATTTATCTTTGTTCAAGACCTCATGTTGATGATGGCTTCCTAGGAGGACTCTCCTCTTCCTTCTCCTTGTTCCCTTCCTCCTCCTTTTTGTTTTTCTTATCTGAAATACAAGAAAAAATGGGCATCAAATAAAGACTTCTTAAAAATTCCTACAGCAACATAAAGTGTCTTCTGAAAGTGTCCTCTGTTATTTTGAGAGGTAGAGCTGGCAGCAGCAAGTGTTTCACATTAATACATTAGCATTCTGACCTCTTAGAAAGAAAGTTTCCCATTATAGACTTAGTAAGCTGTAATTGGGCAGAAGGCCACCTGAAGGGGAATTCTGCACAGCAACTCATTTCTTCTACTAGAAGATGTCAAAAATAGAAGCTGGTTAGTCATAGTGAGATTATTTACTGCCAGTGAACATGTCAACTGAGCCATACAAGAAACATCTAAAATGGACTTTCCAGAAATTGAAAAGTTTGCTCCTCTTGATCAGCAATGCAAGAAGGCTACAGAGACATTTCCCTACAAACTGGCAAAAAACTTTCCCCTATCTGGGACAGTCCATGAGAGAATAAATCAGACAGAAAAAAAAATAGTGCCCTCACAAATAAAACAGATTTTTTTTCTTGTTTCCATGAAGAATGTCATTTTCTCCCCCTCAGATTCTCACTCCTGCAACAACCCAGAGAAAAGAGGAGGATAAAAGCAAAACTCAAAATTTGCTTTATGTATTTAAGGTTTTGTAAATTTTCCATCTCAATTTACTAGAAGTTTAGACCCAGGGTCTTTACCAAATTGTGAAATGGGTACAGCTTCTGACAACCTTTTTCCTCCCACCAAGGATCTTTCTCAGTCCCTGTCCCTTCCTCCCTGGTGTCCCTTTTGGTCCTTTCATCTCTGTGTCTCTCTGAGTCCTCTGCCAGAACATTCTTGTTTTTTCAAGGAGACACTAAGTGACTGGCCTGATAATCTGCCCAGCAAGCAATTCGAAACCCTCCATTTGTATTTCACAACATAATTGCTTATGGACAATTGGAATTTCAATTTAAAAAATAATAAAGTATATCTTTCAAGTGAATTCTATTTTGTTGTGTGGTTGTTGACTTTCATATGAAATTAGAAGTGGGGACTAGGCTGAAGGACAACCTGAGGGCAGAGTGCACAAATCATGAGTCTCTGTAGCTCTGTGAATTATAGGTATGAACACGCCTGGGTAAGTGCTGGGGGCCAGCCCTCGAGGCAGCAGGGTCAGGGGTCCTCCTTAGGTATGGATTGAGCACGAGGTCACGAGAATACGCTCAGACCCAATGCAGTGTTGAAATGCATCTGTTTAATTCCAGTAGTAGCCGTTTCTTATACTATCTTTTACAATGAGGTATGCAGAACAGGAATTTTTACAGACTTGTTTTTCCTAAAAGTTGAGTAGGTACATCTTTAACTAGAAAAGTCATTTTCCAATGGTATTTGATGGGATTAAGAAAACAGCAAAGGTTACAGAATACAATGCGTATATAAAAATTCTTTTAGTACAAAAGCAGTGTTAAAGATTAACGACAAAGAAGAGAGTCTATTCATTAGTTTAAATCTTCACTATTTATTTTAGCTCCTGTAAGCAGTGTTCTTATCTTTTTCTCAGGCCGCTAGAGTTAGTTAATGTGTGGTGGAGACAAAGGGGAGGTGTTTCAGAGAGAGAGAAACTATCTGTCTTAAAGCTTTCTTTACTCATAGATAAAATAGTAGTCTTGAGTTTCTTTGGTTTAGTAGCTAAGCTTGCAAAGTCCAATTCCTGAATGTTTGTAAAGAGGTTAATGAGTATCTCTGAGGCAAGCTGAGGCATTGTCTTTTTCAGCTAACATTGAAGAATCACAATCCATCCAGCCATCTTGTGTTTCTAAGAAATTTTTCTTTATAATTAATGTGAAAGCAAAACCCAAAGCACTCCAAATTTCCAGAATATAATAATGCAAAGTGGGAAATGCCACGAGATCATTCTTTTGGAATCATCTGCCTTGCAGGGTTCCAGTGGGACCGAGCCCTTGCTCAAGGCCCAGCTATTAAGGCGACATTGCAGGTAAGCACCACCTGCATAGCAATACTGAGCATTTTGAGCAGCCCAGAAGATTCAATCATGCTTCCTCCTGATCTCTGTCCCCTGGGATTTGTTTTGCCTGTTCTCAGACTGTGAATGGAACAGTGTAGTGTGCACTTGCTTGCATCCTCTGTTTGCAGGATTCATCCCTGTCATAACCTGTGGCCACAGTTCTGTTCACTGGTAACTGTATTCCATCACATGTGGGGGTTAGTCAAGGTTCTCTAGAGGAACAGAGCCCACAGGGTATGTATAGTATAAAACCAGATTTATCAATTGTAGTCAAGTGGCTGCCTGCCCGTCTGAGAAGCTGGAGCTTCAGAACACGAGGGACCAATGATGCAGTCCCAGTCCAAGATGGAAAGGCCTGGAAACTCCCTGGTGAGTGTCCGTGTTGCAAGGGCGAGGCTGGAGTCCCATCTCCTCAGAAGAAAGCAGCAGCAGCAGCAGCACCTGGCTCAGGAAGGATGGGGCTTGCCTTTACACTTCTTCCTCCTTCTGCCCTATGTTCCATCCAGGCCCTGGCCCACTGGACAGTTCAGCCCACACTCGGGGCGGGACTTGCCCCTCAATTTGCTGTTCCAAATGCCAATGATCTCATCAATACACCTTGAAGTCTGTTAATCCTACGGATCTCTCAGTTCTATCAGTACTATCAAGTTGACAATCCAGATTAACCATCACTGTGGTTAAAAGCTACCATTTCTATTTCTATCCTCTTGCTTGGTTGTTACAAAATATATCATTTGTTGCACATGCACTTTTCTAAAGATAGGCTTTATTTTTTTTAGAGCTGTTATAGGTTTATATCAAAATTGAGTGAAAGTACAGTTCCTAAATTCCCCACTCTCCAAGAACACACAGCCTCCTCCATTAGCAACATTTCCACCAGGGTGATACAATTGTTATAAGCCACAAGCCCACCTGGGTGCATTGTGATTTGGAGTCACCTCTTTACCATGATGGAATGACCCTCGTAATCCCTCATCATTTTTTTTTTGCTTTAAACTCTGAGGTTAATATCATTATTCCTGCTTTTTTTTTTTTTTTTTTTTTTGCTTAGTGTTGACATGGTATATTTTTCATCTATGTGTATATTTATATTTAAAATGAGTTTTTTGTAGCCAATATGTAGTTGGATCTTGTTTTTTTTTTAATGCTTTTTGACCATCTGTTTTTTAATTGATATGTTTAACCATGTCAGTGGTTAGATTAATATCTACCATATTTATCATTACTTTCTACTCACTGCCCTTTCTTTTTGTTCCTACTTTTGAGTTTCTTTTCTGCCTTTTGAAGGTTTTAATGAGTATTTTATATGATTCAATTTTCTCTCTTTTCTTAGGGTCCTTTTTTTAGGAAGGGGTACTGGAGATTGAACCCGGGAGCATTCTACCTCCAAGCTATACCCTCAGCCCTATTTTTTGTTCTTTATTTTGAAACAAGGTTTCACTAAGTTGCGGAGGGCCTCACTAGTTAGCTGAGGCTGACCTCAAACCCGGATCCTCCAGTCTCCGCCTCCCAAGTACTGGTATTGCAAGTGTGCACCACTATGCCCGGCTGCCCTTTTTTTATTTAACCCCCCCTTTTTTTTTCAGTGATTGCCTTAGAGTTTTCAATATACAGTTACAAGTAATCTAAGTCAGCCTTCAAACAGCACTAGACCACTTTGCAGGTAATGTGAATGCCTGGTGCCTAATAATAATAATAATAATAATAATAATAATAATAATAATAATTCCCTTTTGTTCCTCATATTATTGCTGTAGCTTATTTTCATTTCATATATATATGTGCATGTTGGCATACATAATTGAACATATTCTTTTATTTTTGAAGAAATTGTTTTCTGTTATATTAATTAAGAATAAGAGAATAGACTAGGGGTGTAGGTTAGTGGTAGAGTATGTGTTTAGCATATGTGAAACCCTAGGTTCAGTCCCTAGCACAAGAAAGAAGGAAAGGAAGGAAGGAAGGCAGGAAGGAAAGAAGGAAGGATTGATTTTATATTTCCTTCACATATTCCTTTTCCAATGCTCTTTTCTTTCTTTATGTAGAGCCCAGTTTTTGTCCCATATCATGTTCTTTATCTCTAAAGAACTTCTTCTGACATTTCTTACAATGCAAGTCAACTGTCAATAAATTCCCTCCATTTCTGTTTGTCTGAGAAATCTTGTATGTATTCACTTCCGAAGGATACTTTTGTAACATATGCAATTGTAGGCTGGTGGCTATTTTCTCTTAATGCACAAATATTTCACTCTACTTTCATATTGGATGCGGCTTCTGAGGGGAATCTGACATGATTCTTATTCTTGTTCCACAATAAGTACGGTTCTTCACCACCAGGGTTCTTTTAAGATTTTTTCCCTTTATTTTCATTTTCTGCAGTGTAAATGTGATATGTCCAGGTGTAGTTTTGTGGCATGTATCCTGCTTGATGGTCTCTGAGCTCCCTGGATCTCTGGTTTGGTTTGACATTAATTTGGGGGGAAATAGTATTGTTGCTTTCACTATTTCTTCTGTTTCTTTTTCTTTCTTGTATTCCCACTGTGTATATATTATACCTTTTGTAAATGTCCCCACAGTCTTGGATATTCTGTTCCCTTTTTTCTTTAATCTTTTTTCTTTGCTTCTCAGTTTTAAAAGTTTCTAATGCCATATCCTCAAGCTCAGAAATTCATTTCTGTTACAGCATTTTTGATCTCTAATATTTCTTTTTGACTGTTTCTTAGAACTTCTATCTCTGCTTACACATGTGTTCTTCCATGTTGTTAACTGTTTTCCAGACTCTTAGCATGTTTATCATGGTTATCAATTTCCAACTGTTAATTCCAGCATTTCTACTGCCATAGTTTGAATAAGCATCCCCCAAAGGGGCCCATGTGTTGAAAGCTTGGCCCCTAGCTTGTGGCAATCTTTCAAGATGGTGGAGCCTTCAGGAGGTGGGGCCTAATGGAAGGAAGTTAGGTCATTGGGGTGGCCTCATTTTCTCCAACTACCTATGAGGGCTGTTAAGAAAGAACCAGCTTAATCCTAGTAATTGGAAGGCTGAGATAGGAAGCCAGTGTGTAGTAACTTAGAAAGACACTGTTTCAAAATAAAAATAAAATAGGTCTGGGAGTGTAGCTCAGAGGTAGAACAGCCCTAGGTTCAATCCCCAGTCTCTCTCTTTCACAAATGCACACAATACCAAATGCTACAGTAACCATTCTTGGATTCCCATTGGGGTAGACCTCTTGGTGTGTTTGATAACACCATGTCCCATGATGAGTGATGAGCACAGGGACACTTTAGTAAATCTCAGGAATAACGAAAGGCTTTCCGGTTTTGATTCTGTGAATTTTTATTGAACAAAAAAATCTAAGAATAGAAATGGACTCCTCTTTATTATGTTTATAGATTTCTTCTTAAGGTCAATCTGAATAATGTGTGTTCACAGAGATCCCCACCCCTACTCCCCACCCCCTAGACAAAATTAAACTATTGAGTGAAAACCTTTCATAAAGCTGTCTTGTGCTTTTGTTTTTGCCTGTTTTTTTTTTCTTTTTTCTTTTTTTGTGGTACTATTGATTGAACCCAATGGCATTCTGTCTCCTAGCTACACCCTAGCCCCATTTTGTATTTTATATTTTGAAACAGGGTCTCACTAAGTTGCTGAGGGCCTCACTAAGCTGTAGAGGCTAGCCTTGAACCTGTGATCCTCCTGTCTCTGCTTCCAAAGTACTGGGGTTACAGGTGTGCGCCACTGTGCCCAGTTCTGGGATAGTTTTATTTTCAAAAAGTTAATAAAAATTTGTACTAGAATTGGCTTAAATTACAATGAAGTTGCTTTTAGTTGCAGTATGTATACCTCATGCTTGTTAACCCATTCACTTGAGATTCTCATTTTTAGAACAAACTAAAACCTACATGTTCCCCATAGTTAATTATGATAAAAACTATAAACATCAGTAACAACATGCAATGTATATCAAACAATCTAAAAGGAATAGACGTTTTAACTTAATCTGGTAAAATTTCTTCATTTATTTTTGCGGTACTAGAGATTGAACCCAGGAGCATTTTACCTCTGAGCTATACCCCCTGCCCTATTTTATTTTTTATTTTGAAATAGGGTCTCACTAAGTTGCAGAGAGCTTCACTAATTAGTTGAGGCTGGCCACAAACCTGTGATCCTCCTACCTCAGCCTCCCAAGTATTGGGATTACAAGCCTGTGCCACCATGCCTGGCTGGCAAAATATTTTTTTAAAAGTTGATTCCCTATTTAAAGACTATTTCAAGCAATAAAGTGCTCAAATTTCTCCTTTATAGTATTGAACGAATCCTTAAGTAAAAATTAAAGAATTTGTTTCAAACCTATAATAATTGGTGGATCTTCCATCTTTTAGTAAGTCTGGAACAAAACACACAAAAATCAGTAATTATGCATCTTTAAAGTATAGAAAATTGTCGTTTTGAAAGTTAAAATTAAATCTTAAGGGTTTCAGAACGTTTTCAGTATGTAAATTCTAGCATTGGTTTCCCAAAGTGAGTTTTGTTAGTTAGTTAGTTAGTTAGTTAGTTAGTTAGTTAGTTAGTTAGTAAGTATAGGGTACTGGGAATTGAACCAGAGGCATTCTACACCCAGCCTTTTCTAAAAATATTTAAATTTTGAAACAGGGTCTTGCTAAGTTGTTGAGGCTGTCCTCAAACCTGCAACCCTCCTGTCTCAGCTTCCTAAGTACTTCCTACGTTGCCTCCACACCCAACTTCAAAATGAGTTTTTTTTTTTTTTTTTTTTTTTTTTGCGGTACTGGGGATTGAAGCCAGAGGCATTCTACCTCCGAGCTACACCCCCAGCCCTATTTTTTATTCTTTATTTTGAAACCGGGTCTCACTAAGTTGCAGGGTGCCTCACTAGATAGCTGAGGCTGGCTGAGAACCTGGATCCTCCGGTCTCAGCCTCCCGAATGCTGGGATTGCAAGCGTGCACCACCATGCCCGGCTTCGAAATGAGTTTTAAAGCAGAGATTCTCAAGCTGTAACATGCACCTGGGGATCTTGTTAAAATGCAGGTTCTGATTCATGAGGACTGGGATAAGCCTAAGATTCCGCAACTTAGCAAGTTCTAAAGAGATGCTGATGCTAAGATCAAACTTAAAGTAACAAGGGTTGGTAATCCCAGATGATCCTCATTGTTTGTGAAAACACAGCTGGAAGTGACTAGACAGGTAGTGCTTGCAACAGCAAGAATATACAGTCTCCAGTGATGGTAGTTCAAGTTTTCAATTTTCTTTCTTTCTTTCTTTTTTATTTTGTGGTACTGGGGATGGAACCTGGGGGCATTCTACCTCCAAGCTACAGCCTCAGCCCTATTTTTATCCTTTATTTTGAAACAGGGTCTCACTAAGTTGTGGAGGGCCTCACTAGGTAGCTGAAGCTGGCCTCGAACCTGGATTCTCCGGTCTCAGCCTCCCAAATGCTGGGATTACAAGCGTGCGCCACCACGCCCGGCTTCCCTGTGGTTTTTATTTTTTTTTTAATTTTTTATTTTGAACTCAGGGGCATTCTACCTCCGAGCTACAGCCCCAGCCCTATTTTTTATTCTTTATTTTGAAACAGGGTCTTACTAAGTTGCAGAGGGCCTCACTAGGTAGCTGAGGCTGGCTGAGAACCCAGATCCTCCAGTCTCAGCCTCCCAAATGCTGGGATTACAAGCATGTGCCACAATGCCCAGCTTAGCCTTGAATATTTTCATGCCATGATTCTAAGCTTCATATTCTTTCTTTATTAGATATGTATATTTATTGCCTATCTTACCTAGCTCAAAATACAGTGGAGTTCCTTCTAACTAGAAGATTAGGTTCTAAGTAAATCTGTAAGGCAGAAATGTATGTATGTATGTATGTATGTATGTATGTATGTATGTGGCATGTGCACATATATATGCTTGGAAGTACCTTTAAATCTCCCAATAAGTACAAGGTTTCAGTAAACCCAACACAGGGAGGTGGAGGTTCTGTATACTCATCCGGACAGTGACGCTTCCCTGGACAGCTGGAATCACAGTTTGTTGGCACAACTTTCAGTTACAGGGAAATTCCAGTTTTCTTCTGTTATGGTTTGGATTTGAAATATGCCCAATATTCCCCCAAACCTCATGTGTTAGGCAATGCAGCTAGGTTTGGGGGTGGGGCAATGGCTGAGGAAGTGGGTCATTGGGGGTATGTCCTTGAGCGCTCTCTCTCTCTCTCTCTCTCTCTCTCTCTCTCTCTCTCTCTCTCTCCAGCCACCATGAATTGAACTCATCTATGGTCCACCATGCACTGCTACCATGTTGCTCTCTTGGAGCCAGCCAACCCTGGACTGATTCTTTGAAACCATAATCCCAAATAAACCTTTCCTCCTCTAAGTTGTTCTTGTCAGGTATTTTGGTCATAGCAATGAAAAAGCTGACCAACACACCTTCCTTCCCAAAGAAGGAATGGACAGTACAGTAAGTGTCTAACTCCCTCAAGAACTGCCCAATGAGCCTCAAAGACATAAAAGCAATTTCAAATTAACTCTCAAATACATTGTTTAAATGGTGTATCCTTTTTCAGAAAGAATAACCCACAACATTCACTTATAAACAGAAACTTAAATTGCAACAGATGTTTCCCTTTTTGAAAAGGTTCTTGAATTCATTGACAGACCTTTGGCTAAACTGATGAATTAATTTGTTCAGGCCAGATTTCATAAATCCTCTAATAATTCTTCCCTTTAGACATATTGACTTGATTTTTTAGATCTATAGCATGTGGTTTAAAACATTTTAACCTTTACTACTTCCATCAACTAACATTTATTTCAGGGTTGGATGATGACTGACCATTGAAAGATACAGTTAACTAAAAATAGAGTCAAATTTGTGAGTTAAATGAACTCATATATCTAAACAATAAGTAGAAATCAATCTGTGTCATTGAATTTTGAAATATTTGGCAGCTCTGATGTGACTCTTTCTCTTCCAGGGATATGTTGAAGATAGATTTCTGGGAATTGCTATGAAGTTTGGGCATGCATATAGCTACCATGCTTAGATGTGTCTGACTGCACTTGGCTGCACACAAGTCAACTTTTAACTGTGTAAGTAGATTTATTCATGTGTATTAGGCTCTTTTTCATTAATACATGAAGACTACCAACTGAACATAGTTCAAGTCAACTTTTGATACAAAATTGAGCTGAGCTTTTATTTTATTTTGTTAACTACTAAACTTCAGATGAACATACTTTATCATAAACAAGTTTAAATTCCAGTTTGGTAAATGTTTTTTAAACAGTATATTGTATACAAAGCATTCTAAGAGTGTTCATTAGAAAACTTTGTTTCTGAGCCCAATTAATAATTTCATGAGTCTATTTTTGTGGTTAACTCTAACAAGACCATGAGGGAAATTCAGGAGAATCACTTATTGATTATGACAAGAATGGATGAAGTTTGTCATTTTTCATTTTCATTTTCTTTTTTTTTTTTTTTGTGGTACTAGGGATTGAACCTAGCAGCATGCTACCTCCAAGTTATAACCCCAGCCTCAGCCCTATTTTTTTTAAATTTATTTTGAAATAGGGCCTTACTAAGTTGCTGAGCCTGGCCTCAAACCTGCAATCCTCCTGCATCAGCCTCCCAAGTACTGGATGTCATTTTCCTTTCCAATGTGAGCCCTTTAGTAATCTAGGATTCCCATTAGGTTATTGAAGTGAAAACTTGTCAAAAGTTTCAAGATGAAGAATAGAACACACTCAGCAGTTTGAGTGCACATCAAATTATGTGGAGACCCAGACCCAGTTAAAACCAGAGAGAGAACGGATGCCAGAGTCATTCAGTGGGAAAAGAACAGCCAGCTCAACAAATAGTGGGAAAATCACATGTGAAAGGACAAAATTGGATCTTTACATTTTACCATTTATAAAAATTTATTTTTATGTGTGGGTGGTACTGGGGATTGAATCCAGGGGCATTCTACCTCCAATTACACGCCCAGCCCTATTTTTAAAATTTTTATTTTGAAACAGGGTCTTGCTAGGTTGATGAGAGTCTCACTACTTGTTGAGGTTGGCCTTGATCCTCCTGTTCAACCTCCCAAAAATTATCTTAAAATGGATCAAGGACCTAAATATAAGAACTAAAAATTTTAAACTTTTTGAAGAAAACTTAAGGAAAAGCTTTATGGCATTGGATTTGGCAATAATTTCCTGACTTTTTTTTTTCTTTCTTTCTTTTTTTTTGTGATACTGGGGATTGAACTCAGGGGCATTCTACCTCCGAGCTATACCCCCAGCCTTATTTTATATTCTTTATTTTGAAACAGGGTCTCACTAAGTTACGGAGTGCCTTACTAGGTAGCTGAGGCTGGCCTCGAACCCGGATCCTCCAGTCTCAGCCTCCCAAATGCTGGGATTACAAGTGTGTGCCACCACGCCCGGCTTCTTCACTTATTTTTAACAAGACCTATTTTTTAAAATTCTGAAACAGAAATTCTTAAAATTCTTGTTAACTCACTAAGGGCCTTGCTGAATTGCTGAGGCTGGCCTCAAACTGTGATCCTCCTGTCTCAGCCTCCCAAGTACTAGGATTACTGGCACAGAGGTAGAATTCCTCTATGTTTGATCCCCAATATCACCAAAAAAGTAGTAAATTAGACTATTGAAATTAAAAACTTTTATATATGAAAGATCGTCATTAAGAAAGTGAAAAGAAAACATATAAAATGGAAGAACTTATTTGCAAATCATGTACTTGATGAAGAATTAGTATCCAGAATAAAGAATGACTCAACAACAAAAAGACAACCCAATTAAAAAATGGTAAAAGGACTGTAAAATTCCAAAGAATATATTTGAATTGTTAATAAGCACACAAAAAGATATTCAACAACATTTGCCATTAGAGAAATGCAAGTTGAAACCCTGATCATGAAATATCACCTCAACCACATAAGGGCAACTATAAAAATGGAAAACATCAAGTATTGACAAAAATGTGGAGAAATGTGAATGATACCACCACATGGAGAACAGGTTGGCATATCCTCCAAGAGTTAACACAGCATTCCCACGTGTCCCAGTACTTCCACTTCTCAGTGTCCACTCTAAAGAACCCAAAGCAGGGGATCACACAGTAGCTGCACACCATGTTCATTGGAACAGTATTCACAGTAGCCAGGCATGGAACAACCCAAATGCCCACCAATAGATGGGTGGATAAACAAAATGAGATATATACATACAGCAGAATATTATTCAGCCTTAAAAAAAAAGAAGAATGAAATTTGGGTAAGTGCTTAGAACAAATGAGCTTCAAAACCACCATACTAAGTGAAATTAACAATACACAAAAAGGCAGATATTTTATGGCTCCACTCATATGAGATACCTAGAGAAGACAGAGTCATAAAGACAGAATAGAATGGAGGTAAAGAGAGACTGGGAGTGGGATGGGGAAAGGGAAGCTATTGTTTAATAGGTATAGCATTTCTGTTTGGGATGATTTTAATATAAAGTCCTGAAAGTGGATAGTGGTGATGATTGCACGTGTTGTGAAAGTATTTAACACTACTGAATAGTATGCTTACAAGAGGAAATTTTAAATTATGTATATTTTACCACAGTAAAAGAAAACACACAGAGACTGCTGATTTATATCCCCAGGGTTATTTCTGGGACAGAGCCAGAGAATTTCTTCCTTCCTTTCCTCCCTCCCTTCCTTCCTTCTTTCCTTCCTTCTTTCCTTCCTTCTTCCTTCTTCCTTCTTCCTTCCCTTCTTGGAATTGAACCCAGGGAGGCATTATTTTTTATTTTGAAACAGAGTCTTAAGTTGCTGAGGGTCTCCATAAATTGCTGAGACTGGCCTTGAACCTGTGATCCTCCCATCTCAGCTTCCCAAGTACAAGAATTTACATTTATAACAAGTTCCCAGGTGATACTCATGCTGCGGGCCTAGAAATCACCTTTGAAAAAGCCTCTGCTCTAGAGATTTGTTCTCCTTTCTCAACAAGAGAAGGCATTCAAGGAGGACTTTAAAAAATGATTCCAAATTATGGGCCTACTATGACAGAAGGTAGCAGATCCCTGACAGTCACCGTTGAGAAGACAGAAAGGGGGTATACTCACAGAAAGAGCCGTGCTCAGTGCAAATGCCACAGGCTTACCATCCCTGAGGCTGACTGGTCCTCTTTCTTGTAGTATCTATCCACTTTATAGTATAATCCCATTTTTTTTTTCCTACTGGGAATTGAACTCAGGAACATTCTACCTTCAAGTACATTCCCAGATCTTTTAATTTTTTTCTTTTTTTGAAACAGTGTCTCGCTAAATTGCTCAGACTGGAGTTGAACCTGCAATCCTCGTGCCTCAGCCTCCCAAGTACTGAGAGTATAGGTGTGTACCACTTCATGTACCACCACACCCAGTTTACAGTACAATTCTATTCTTACACCTGAGGCTGATTCAAAGAGAATGATATGTCTTTGGTGCATGGCCTCAGCAAAAGTTAAGCCGTGTTGGAGAAGAGCAGGAAGTGTGTGCAAAGATGTCCTGTGAATTTCTAAGCGCTCAACTAAAAGCCGACCAGCTCTTGAGAACGGGGTGGAAGGGAGAGACCACGGGGGGCAGGGACCACTCTTTGGAGAAGCAGCCCATCGCTTGCTCCGCAGCTCCTTGGATGGCTTTCCTCTGGCCAACTGTACTGGAAGCCTGGCTTACATCTGGAATTCGAGGCCTCTCCATGGTTTCGAGGATGGCCTAGAAGAGACATGTGGTCCACAGGCTGCATTTTTTGCCACCCACGACTTTGGGCCACATTTAGAGGAGCCAGTAAAAGAACCAATCTGCTGAGTCAGAATAAAATTCAACACTTTGAAAGATGTTATCCAAATAGGCATGCATACATGTTGCCATATTAAGCAGGCAAGTGGTCCCATTAATAATAAACTCTTTAGACACAAAAGACATTTTTGTCACAAGTTATGTTACAAGTTATAAATAGAGGCTGAAGCAGCTGGGAATAAATCAGGAGTCCTAAGTTCTGTTGCTAACTCAAGCACAGGCCTTAAAAAAAGCATTCGCCTCTCAGTACAGTTCAGTTTAACTGTATTGCTCGCAGATCTATGAACAGTTTGCAAGCAAATCAGACCGCATCCCTGGCTGGGAAATGCTTAGAATCTGACTGAAGAGCTAAAAGAAGTACAAAAATCAGTAAATGCAGGAGGAGGTATGAAAGAGTGATGAGAGCAATACAGCAAAACCTTGGCCAAGGTTCAAAAGGACAAAACAAACAGCAAGGTGTCCATTGCTCCACATTCCACTAGAATCCTCAGTGTGCACCAGTTTCCAGTACAAAGTAGGTGTTTGGTAAGTGGTTTGTGAATGAACTGAGTGACCAGGCCTAAGCAGCCCGCCAAGAATGTATTATAATGTATATGTATTATACATTATATATTATACACTATAATGTATATGTATATGTACTATAATATATACAATAATGTATAGCCTACCCTATAATATATTCACTCTTAATTCGCATAATTACACCAAATATCTACTTCCTTGCCACACAATCATATGTGGATTAGCACATTAAAGTCAGGGAATGGTATCAGACCTGGGCATCTCAGAGAGAAGATGAGAAAGTTTGGTAGAGTCTACTAAATAAAAAATAAAGAGGGATTTAAACAGAAGAGACTAATGAGAGAGCTGTTAATGTGAATTAAAAATGACAAAAGGGTAGCATGGAGGGAGTGATTGCCCTCAGGAACTCATGTCTGCTTCCACCAGAGGAGCAGGAAGAGGCTCTGAGGAAGGGACCACTGGGTGAGAAGCAGTGTGTGTGAACAGCTGCCAGTGCCCCTTGACGTCCACTTCAGATCACATCTCATATCTGGCACCCCACCCGTTCTTGCAGGAGTTCAAGACGGAATGCTCCTGACAACGTAAGTCCTTTCATTTCCCACCCTGGAGGGCAAGCTCCGTGTGCTTGGTAATATAGAGCTCATGTTGCAAAGGAGAAACGAAAGGAGCTCAGCAGCTTGGAATTTCTTGGCAGTGAAAAAAATATTTTTTTCCTTTAATGTAGTAAATATTTATTATTGAGATTAGGAAAAGTAATGTTTTTAACCCAAACAACATTGCCTGTTAATTCCACCATCTGGGGCCAAACACAGTTCATACGCTGTTGGTTTTATCCCAATTATTTTTCCTATAAAATAGAATTGGGATCATACAGCATTTTGGTGGTTCTCAATTAGAGGGTAGGCGCACATGTAAGTCAGTCTCTAAAACTTTAAAAAAACACAAATACGCAGGTAATTTTATATACGATGGTGCATTATAATTATACAGCATGGTGAGATTCAAAGTGATACAAACATACATGCACATATAACTTATATTTGTCACCTTCTCATTGCTGTAACAAATACCTGAGGAAACCAACTTATAAAGGGAAAAAGTTTATTGTGGCTCACAGTTTTGGAGGTTCCAGTCAATGATTGGCCCTGTTGTTTTGGGGCCTTCTCAGAAGCAGAGTTGCTCTAACCAAGAACTCACAAGCCAAGATGGCAGCCTTGAATCCTGACAAAAGAAAATATCCAAGCCGAGTGTGATGGTGCATGCCTGAAATCCCAATGCTTGGGAAGCTGAGACAGGAGGATCACAGGTTCAAGACCAGCACATGCTGACTTAGTGAGATCCTGTTTCAAAATAAAACTAAAAGGGGATGGGGGTATAGTTTGGAGGTAGAATATGCTTGGGCTCAATCTTTAATTACCCCCCTGCTCTCAATCTCCAGTTACCCCCCCCCCCAAAAAAAATGGAAAGAAAAAAAGAAGAAAGGA
>PVLC010033690.1:0-17333 GCA_004027655.1 Graphiurus murinus | reverse complement strand
GGTACTGGGGGTGGAACTCAGGGGCATTCTACCTCCGAGCTATACCCCCAGCCCTATTTTTTATTCTTTATTTTGAAACCGGGTCTCACTAAGTTGCAGAGTGCCTCACTAGGTAGCTGAGGCTGGCCGCGAACCCGGATCCTCCGGTCTCAGCCTCCCGAATGCTGGGATTACAAGCGTGCGCCACCACGCCCGGCTCCTACTGTGTTTTGAAGTGAAGTTTTCAGAGGCTTCCTGGCCAGCCGACGGGCCAGACCAGTTTCCTGGCTTCCCAGGGCCAGGAGCTCCCGGAGCATGGCGCCTTCCTTGCCGGCAACGAGCAGTTGAACATGGAGGCTCTGGAGCTCGGCCTTGCTAGATTTGGCCAAAGAACTGCTGAAATATCGGCAGTTGATACTTATTTTTTGGTACTGGGGATTGAACCCAGAGGCCTTCTACCTCCAGTTACACCCCCAGTCCTATTTTTTATTTTGAAACAGGTTCTCACTAAATTGTGGAGGGCCTCACTAAGTAGCTGAGGCTGTCTGCGAACCTGGATCCTCTGATGTCAGCCTCTCAAATATAAGCGTGCGCCATCACGCCCGGCTAGCAGTTGATACTTTCGAAGGACACATCTGTGCTAATTTTCAGTCGTTGGTTTTGCCCACTTTGTTCCTTGAACTGGTTGTGTGTGTGTGTGTGTGTGTGCGCGTGTGTGTGTGTGATACTGGGGTTTGACCAGGTGGCATCCTACCTCTGAGCTACACCTCAGCCCTTTATTATTTTGAAACAGCCTTGCTAAGTAACTGAGGGTCTCAATAACTTGCTGAGGCTGGCCTCGCACCGGCGATCCTCTTGCCTGTTGTCCCAGGACTTGGGAGGCTGAGGCATTTGCCACTGCCTTGCTATTTTATGAGAGTCTCACTGTGTTGCTTAGGCAAGCCTCAACCTTGTGCTTGTGCCTCAGATTACAGATGCACACTGCCGCGCTCGAGGGGGGGTCACCTCTTGTTCACACCTATCGTGCTTGGTTACAGCCCATGTCTGTGGTGTTGATTGGGTCTGAGTGGGGGTCTCCATCTTGCTTCCTGCTTGTGCGGGGACCCCCCCCCCCTTTTGTCAAAGGCCCATTGCTCTGGTTCACCTTGTTAGATAGATGCTCTTGGGACAAATGCCCAGTTGAGGGCTCTGGGTACATCTCCAAGTTCTTGCCTGTACAGTTGCTGGCTTAAGATTTGACGCTAGTTTCTAATGTCTTTAAGAAAGTTCATTTCCTTATTTTTTAGTGTATTTAGTTTTGGGTAGTGGAGATTGAAACCAGAGTCATTCTACCTCTGAGCTATACTCCCAACCTTTTTTGTTTTGTTTTGCGGTACTGAGGATTGAACTTGGGGGCATTCTACCTCTGAGCTATACCCCTAGCCCTATGTTTTATTTTGAAACAGGGTCTCACTAAGTTGTGGAGTACCTCACTAGGTAACTGAGGCTGGACGCGAACCCAGATCCTCCGGTCTCAGCCTCCCGAATGCTGGGATTACAAGCGTGCGCCACCACGCCCGGCTCCCAACCTTATTTTTTTTAAAACGGGATCTTAAAAAGTTGAGTGTCCAAGTTGCTGAGACTGAACTCAAACCTGCCATCCTCCCGTCTCAGCCTCCTAAGTACAGAGATTATAGGTGTGAGCCACTGCCTGGCTTATTTTTTTGTGGCACTGGAGATTGAACCCAGTCATTCTACCTCTAAGCTACCTGCCTCCTCCGATCCTGTTTTGTTTTTATTTTGAAACGGTCTCACTAGGTTGCTCAGGCTGGCCATGAACCTGTGATCCTCTTGTCTTGGCCTTCCAAGTACTGGGACTACAAGTGTGTGCCACCACGCTTGGCTCTTATGTCTATCATTTTTAGTTGCTTTCAGAGACAGGTTCATCCAGACATCTTGCCCATTTTAAGAAATAAAAAGCCCTATCGGGGTGTGGTGGCACATACTTGTAATTCCAGTATTTGGGAGGCTGAGACATGAGGATTGCAGGTTCATGGCCCGCTTTAAGCTACTTAGTGAGGTCCTCTGCATCTTAGACCCCGTTTCAAAAATAATTAGAAAATAGGGCTGTGGGTGTAGCTTGAAGGTAGAATACCCCCCCTGGGTTTCATCCCCAGTACTGCCAAAAATAAATAAATCGTATGTTCTTAGTCCAATGAGTCCAAGGCCATCAGCTATATAAAATAAACTCCAGGTACTTTGGAGATGTTAGAGGAATGATCATAGCTTGACTAAATATACAGATGTGAAAATAATTGGCCGTATTTTAGATGTTAATTTTGGTATGCTTTATTGGAAAAGTAGGCATGTAGACTTAAAACTGGCAGCAAAGCTTTTTTTTTGTGCAGATCGCATCCAATACATTATGTCTGCCTAACAGCTTGAAACAGTACAGCTCTTTGTTAATAAGTCCAGCCATTCTCCTAATAATTGTAGCTATTATTCTCATATGATGAAAGAGCCTTTTGATTAAGGGATAGCTCAGTTCTCCTTTCCAAAACGTTAGCGAGCGGAAACTGGCACCAGCGTTCCAGCTCGTGTGGTGTCCCGTGGGGGGTCCCGGGGGGACTGGGAGTCGCTTCAGGTAGTGACACGTGGGGTCCGTCCTGGCAGCCTCGCCTGAGTCTCCGGAGCTCGGGGGTGCCCAAGTAGTGGCGGTGTTGTAGTGCTGGGAAGGAATCGCCCAGAACTGACTGGACAGTTGTGATGTAAAGCACCTGTGACAGTCCCCCATAAGTAGGACCCCCTTAACATTCAAGGGGAGAGTTTCAGAACTTCCCAAGAAGAGCCGCAGTGCACACTGTATGGGACCTACTATGTCACTTGAGGCCGTAGCTTCTCTGCCCTCTGAGAGCGCGTAGGCCTTTGACACTTCCACGCTAGAGAAGCTGGCGCCCCCCAGCGAGGGCAGGGTTCTCAGAGTCGGGTACCTGTCCAGGTGAGGTGTATCTGGGATCTGAGAAGACCCACCCGAGTGGATGGGCCTGCCCCAGGGAAGGGGCACTGAGCTCGTAGCACAGCTGGTGTGCTTTTTCAAACTTGCCCCATAGATGGCGCGTCTTATTTCTCCCCTACGTGCAGTGAGTGAAGGATAGGGGCCAGGAGCATGGCAGTTACTTATCCCAGTCATGCGGAAGGAAGCAGGAATTGGGGGGAAAGTGTTCTCTCTACTCAGGAAATGTGCCCAAAGTGTGAGGAAATCAAAGTGTTTAAAATTTCTTCTCTCGGAGTCGTATAGTTCATACTATATACTACAAGTAGTAATAGGAAGAAAAGCTAATGCTTCCTAGAGAATTTACTGCTTTCCGGGATCCTCGATTATGGAAAGTATTGATACATTCTAGCTCAAACTGCCTTGTATGTTATTTTCATTTTGTAGATGAAGCTGAGGCAGAGGTGAATTGTCCTAAAACACACACTAGTAGAATACGAAGCCTTGGCTCAATTGTTTAAAAATAACACACACATCCTGTAACACTCCAATGTACAAATGTCTAGAGTAGACATCTCACCTCCCCCGGTAATGGTCACCGTCAGCAGGGGTTGCATAGTTTCCTATGTCCGTTATTATATACTTAAGGTATAGTTAAATGTGAGATGACATTCATGCATATATGTTCAATATTTTAAGGTATAACATATAAAATGCTCATATTTAACATTAATATTTGTGTATTTTCCAAGTGAGATACTGTGAGACTTCATGGTGTCATGAGCAGAAATTTTATAAGTTGATTTTTGTATCCTGCAATTACACTGAATTTGTCAGTTCTAGCAGGTTGGGTTTTACCTTTTTTTTTTTTTTTTCCCTCCTTCGGTACTAGGGATTGAACTCGGGCGTTCTACCTCCGAGCTATAGTACCCCAGCCGTATTTTTTATTTATTTTGAAACCAGGTCTCACTAAGTTGCGGAGTGCCTCACTAAGCAGTTGAGACTGACTGTGAACCCAGATCCTCCAGTCTCAGCCTCCCAAATGATGGGATTACAAGCGTGCACCACCATGCCCGGCTGGGTTTTACCTTTTTAAAAGATACTGTTGATTATAAATCTGTAGGTTGATAGTTACCTTTATTTTTCTCTTGGTGTTTTGAAGTATTGCTCCACTGTCTTCTGATCTATATTGTTTCTGATGAGAATTCTTCTGTCATCTCTCTTTACTCCTCTGTATGGAATGTCTTTTTTACTCTGGCTGCTTTTAAGGTTTTCTTTGTTTTTTGTTTGGCACTGGGGATTGAACCTAGGACCATTTTATCTCTGAGCTACACTCCCAACTCTGTTTTTTAATTTTGAAATGGGGTCTTGCTAAGTTGACAAAAATCTAATGACTGAGACTGGCCTCGAACTTGCAATCCTTCTTGGCCTCCCAAATATTGTGATTATAGGCTTGTACCACCACACCCAGCTTCCTCTTCCTTCTTGAAAACATATACTATATTTGTAATAGGCATTTTAAATATCTAGGTGTATTCTCAAGTTATATCAACTAAACTTATTACTCTATTGATTGAATTTTGAGTCACATTCTCTTTGCATGCTTGGCAATATTTAGTTAAGTGTCAGATACCACGAATTCTTTTATCATTGGGTATTGATGTGTTCTGTGAAGTCTTTGGGGGCCTTTGCTTGGACCTGCATTACATGAAAACAGTTTGAAGCTCTTGGGGTACTTTTTGCATGCTGCTCAGATGCAGTAATGATCTGTTTGCTCCTTAGAATTTCAAAATTACCTTCTGATTTTATGTTATGCTTACTTCCCAGACCATTCTAGCATTTTATCTTTTATTAAAATATGTGGAATGCCGGGCGTGGTGGCGCACACTTGTAATCCCAGCATTCGGGAGGCTGAGACTGGAGGATCAGAGTTCGCGGCCAGCCTCAGCTACCTAGTGAGGCACTCCGCAACTTAGTGAGACTCTGTTTCAAAGTAAAGAATAAAAAATAGGGCTGGGGGTGTAGCTCAGAGGTAGAATGCCCCTGAGTTCAATCCCCAGTATCGTGCAAAAAAAAAAAAAAAAAAAAAAAGAGCTAGGCATGGTGGCACACACCTTTAATCCCAGTACTTGAGAGGCTGAGGCAGGATGATCGCAGGTTCGAGAGCAGCCTTGGCAACGACCCTGTTTCAAAATAAAACATTGAAAAGGGCAAGGTGGGTATAGCTTGGAGGTTAGAATGCCCCTGGGCTCAGTATCTGGTGTGTACATACGTCTGCAGGTATGTGTGAGAATGATCTAGCTTGCCTAAACACGTGGAGGATTGTGTTCTTGATTGCCAGTGAGGAATCAAGTGATAATTTGTAATCGTTTCAGAAGAATCTGGATGAGTCGGCACACCTCCCAGATGCTTAACACATGGGGGGGGGGCACTACGGGGTTGGTATGGAAATATTTTCCGTAGTGGGTGTGAAGAAGTGGCATTGCATGTGCTTCTAAGTAATCGTAATCTTCTCGTTCTTTCTAGGAAGAACGAGTTGTGAATCACATGGCGGCGAAGATTATTGAGAACGTCTGTACGACCACGTCAGCTCAGGCGCAGGGCTTCATTACAGGAGAAATCGGCCCTGTCCTCTGGTACCTGTTCAGACACTCCACGGTCGACTCTCTCAGGATCACCGCAATATCGGTAAGGTGGAGTATCTTTTTTTTTTTTTTTTTTTGGTGGTACTGGGGACTGAACCCCAGGAGCATTCTACTTCTGAGCTACACCCCCAGCCCTATTTTTAATTTATTTTTAAACAGGGTCTCACTAAGTTGAGGGCCTCGCTAAGAAGCTGAGGCTGGTCACAAACCCACAATTCTCCTGTCTCCGCCTACCAGGTACCGGGGATAAGCATGCATCACCACGGCTGGCTCAGATGGAACATCTTTTTGGGGAGTATATATGGTTATATTTAAATACCAAGTTTGCCAGGCGTGGTGGCGCACGCTTGTAATCCCAGCATTCGGGAGGCTGAGACCGGAGGATCCTCGTGAGGCACTCCGCAACTTAGACTCGGTTTCAAAATAAAGAATAAAAAATAGGGCTGGGAGTATAGCTCGGAGGTAGAATGCCCCTGAGTTCAATCCCCAGTACCGCAAAAAAAAAAAAAAAAAAATCTGACTATATCTGGTTATATTTAAATACCAAGTTTGATGTGTGCCAAGTTTGCATGGGAGCCGGAAAGCCTTGGGATGGTTGGGATATTCTCGCGGGGCCTGGCAGCAGGACCGTAGTGTTGTGGCTTTAGAAACCGTTCGGAGAGGAGTCCAGACCTGCGGCAGCGGGCAGGATGCAGGGTGCGGCTTGTTGCGGTGTTAGTGTTACCACCCTCAGTCAGGTCTTGTGCTACACAGTCACGTCACGCATGGCTGGGATGAACTCGCTCTCACCCTGCGCGCCTGTGGCCTCGTAGCTTTTGTTTCGGTGGGTTGGTCGTTTGGCTATTTTATGTAAGAGTGGGTATAACGAGTTGGTAAAGGATAATTATGTATGAAGATGTGTTAACAAGGGCATATCAACTTAATAGTCCGTTGAACAAATTCAAACCTCTCTCATAGGATCTACTTAAACACTCCTTTTGATTACCAGGCTCCGAAACACCGTGCACCACCCTCACTGCCTTTCTCCAGCCTGCTCATTCATGCACGTCTTTATTTTTTGTGGTGCTGGGGATGGAACCCAGGGGCCTTCAATCTCTGAGCGATACCCCCTAGCCCTATCTTTACAATTTTTTATTTAGAAACAGGGTCTCGCTAGGTTGTTGAGAGCTTCACTAAGTTGCTCCTGTCTCAGCCTCCCACATACTGGGATTACAGGTGTGCACCACCATGCTTGGCCCAGTTTGGATTTTAAATGTGAAGAGCCTGGCTTTCATATTTCCGAAGCCGTGCAGTCTAACTTGCCCATTTGTAAGTCTCCTGCAAGAGGGACCGTCATGTTCTGTGACTTGCATTCTGATACGACTGTCATCTCTAAAGGTACACCGATTCCCAATATAGGTTTGAAATGGTGCCAGCAATTGTTGATGCAGGATTTTATGAATGTCCCAGGTGATGGCTGCACCGGAAAAGGGACCTGTACTTCTGGGGGAAGTGTCTAGGTAGTGCTTGGCAAATGCTCATTTTGGTATATTTGGTTCACTCGGTAACTTCGGAAATGGCAGTTTAATACGTACATTATTGATAAGGGAAACTTTCCTACCAATGCTTGCTTCCATGTCATTAAAAACTGTATAACATAGTCACTGGTGTGGAACTTCGAAAACCTTAATTTGCATTCACTTAAACTTCAAATGGTACAGAAATTTTTTGTGCCTTTTTTTTTTTTCTTTGTGGCACTGGGGCCTGAACCCAGGGGCATTCTACCTCCGAGCTACACCCCCAGCCCCATTTTTTATTTACTTTGAAACAGGGTCTCACTAAGTTGCAGAGGGCCTCACTCTAAATAGCTGAGGTCAGCTGCCAACTGCAATCCTCTGGTCTCAGCCTCCCAAGTACTGGTGGGATTTACAAGCGTGCGCCACCACGCCCGGCTTCGTGCCCCTTTTTCTATCTTGACCCCGTCGTCTCTTCTGAGAGCCTCTGGAGAACATTCTCTGATTTCCATTTATACTAGGGATATTTACCTTGTCCTTTCTGGCTCTAATGGTCGCACTAATGTTTTCACAAAGATTCAAATTAATGAGCCGGGCGTAGTGGCACACGCTCACAATCCCAGTACTTGGAAGGCTGAGTTTTAGGCCAGCCTCCACAACTTAGACTCTCAGCAACACAGCGAGACCGTTTCCAAATAAAAGAATTGAAATATAGAGAGATGAGGCTGTCACTCAGAAGAAGGCCTCTGGATTCCATTCCCAGTACCACTAACAACAAAAAAAAAAGACAAAAAATTGGCGTTAAGTGAAAACATTTGCTTTGAAACATTTTGTTTTTTGTGGGAGATTGAGGTTTATCCTAATCGGCACTGATGTCACCAATAGGAAAGCATGTCTAGCTTTCTTCCGTAAGGGTGTTCGAGAGAATAGCAGTGCTTTTCAGCGCCTGACGGATCCACGCTCCTGTCCTGCAGGCCTTGTGCAGAGTCACCCGCCAGTCTCCCGCCGCCTTCCAGAACGTGATCGAGAAGGTGGGGCTGAACTCCATCATCGGCGCCCTGGCCTCCGCCATCTGCAAGGTCCAGCAGTACCTGCTCACCCTGTTCACCGCGCTGCTGTCCTGTGGGACCCACCTGCAGAGGCTGATCCAAGAAAAGGTTAGAGACTCGGGCCTTGCCCACCGCCCTGCGCCTAAAGGTTTCTCCAACAGCTTCCAGCTCTGTGCAGTTTTTCTTCTCAAGGGACTTTTATTTATTTGAATTTTGCTAAACCTTGGTCCCACAGAGAATTCATCCGGAGACGTGACAAGGGCCTTTCCATGATTGAGAAATCCAGTAAATGGCTCCTGTCTGATTGCCTCATTGTAATAGTGAAAAATTAGAAAAATCTGGATCCTTCCTTTGTCGCTGGTATTTCTTACGCCCTATCCCCCTCAGAGCTCTCCCTTTTGCCCATGACCCCTGCCTGCTTTAGGAGAGCACCCCCTCCCCATATTCTCCGCTTACTGTGACCCGTTCTTATTACCTCCCGTGTCAAATATCCTGCCAAACCAAATCACCACTAGCGTCCCTTTTAACCGACTTGCTCTATCTTGTGAACAGTAGTTTGTATCCCCCCCCCTTTTTATTTTTTATTTTTTTGCGGTACTAGGAGTTGAACCTCAGGGGCATTCTACTATACTCCCAGCCCTATTTTTTATTCTTTATTTTGAAACCGAGTCTCACTAAGTTGCGGAGTGCCTCACTAAGTAGCTGAGGCTGGCCGCGAACCCGGATCCTCCGGTCTCAGCCTCCCAAATGCTGGGATTACAAGCGTGCACCACCATGCCCGCCCCCGGCCCCCCCCCCCTTTTTTTAAAAAGTCATTACTCAAATCAACCAGATTTTCTTTCTGTAGGGTCTCTATCATCACATAATTTATTTTGAGCAGCAAAAACTACAAACCCAGTAAATTCTAGACAATTCCATGTTAAGTAGCTACAAACTGCTTTGAGCTTCTTCCTTGAAGCCATACTGCCTGCCCTCAGACGATCCTGTGTCAACACCCCTAATTTACAAAGAAACCTGAATCAATGAGGAAATTACGTTATTCGGTACATAAGACAAGCAGGATATACCACTTGTGACACTATCCAACTCTCTCAATATCCCTTTATATTACCTTTTTTTTTTTTTCTTACTGGTACATAAAACCTACACATAATGGTGAGCTTGGAGTATCCTCTTGGTACCTGCATGAGGCATGAGTCGATCAGTTTCACTCCCAATCCCTTCCCCTCCCCGCCGCCCCCTTCTTATACTCTATTGGTCTTTCTACTGTAATCTTTTTTCCCTGTAGCTTTGACATTCTGGAGAAAACATGTGGTACTCGACTCTGAGTCTGGCTTATTGCACTGAACATGATGCTCCCCAGTTCTGTTTTCCTGCGAATGACGTAATTTTCTTCATGGCTGAATAGAACTCCATTGCATGTATACGTACCACATTTTCTGTATCTGTTTATCTGTTGACGGACATCTAGGCTGATTCTGCAGCTTGGCAGTTGTGAATTGTGCGATGACAAACGTGGGTATACATGTATCCATAAAGTATGCTGACTTTAATTCTTTTGGATAAATACCAAGGAATGGTATAGCTTGGACATATGGTAGTTCTGTTTTTAGTTTTTTGAGGAACCTCCATACTGATTTTCATAATGGCTGTGCTAATTTTTATCCCCATCAACAGTGCATTAGCGTACCCATCCCCTATCCTTGCCTGCATATTTTTTTTTTTTTTTTTTGCGGTGCTGGGGATTGAACTCAGGGGCTTTCGACCTCCGAGCTACACCCCCAGCCCTATTTTTTATTCTTTATTTTGAAACCGAGTCTCACTAAGTTGCGGAGTGCCTCACTAGGTAGCTGAGGCTGGCCGGGAACCCGGATCCTCCGGTCTCAGCCTCCTGAATGCTGGGATTACAAGCGTGCGCCACCACGCCCGGCATCTGCCTGCATATTATTTACATTCTTGATGGCCATTCGGACTGGAGTGAGGGGGAATCTGTGGTTTTGATTTGCGTTTCCCCGACGGCTAAAGATTATGAGTTAATATATGCTCAGTTCATTTGCCCACTTATTAAATAGGGTGTGTGTGTGCGCGCGCACACGCTCCGAGTTTGAGTTATTTATATATTCTGGATATTGATCCTCTGGAAGACTAGTTGGCAAAGATTTTCACCCATTCTGTAGACAGTCTCTCCTGTCTCTTCTGATGGCTTTGTTGTGCAGAAGAGAAGCTTTTTTTTTTTTTTTCTTTTGGTGGTACTAGGGATTTAACCCAGGGGCATTCCACCTCTGAGCTACACCCCCAGCTCTATTTTTATTTTGAAACAGGGTCTCACTAAGTTGCGGAGTGCCTCACTAAGTAGCTGAGGTTGGCTGTGAACCCAGATCCTTCAGTCTCAGCCTCCCAAGTGCTGGGATTGCAGGTGTGTGCCACCACGCCCGGCTCAAGAGTCACACTTTCAAATGAGTTTATTTTGGCTTAGTGGTTCTGGGGATCAAACCCAGGGCCTCGTGCATGCTAGGCAGGCGCCTACCCCTGAGCTACACCCCCAGCCCTCAAATCAGTTTAAGATGCGGAAGTAACAGCGCTCAGGGTATAGACTGAAACACTTCAATGTGCTGTTTGTAGAATCAGCTTAGGTGTCAGCAAATGATAAAGAATGTGGTATATATTCATAATGGAGTTTTAGTCAACCCAATAGAAGCATGAGATTGTCATTTGCAGGAAAATGGATGAAACAGGAGACAGAAATAAGCCAAACTGGGAGAAATACTATGTTTTTCCTCCTATGTGGAAGCTACTGGGAGAAAAATGAAAATAGAGGGGTGTCATAAAGGTAGAATGGGAGACCATTAGGGCTGAAGAGGAGGACCCAGGGGAGGGAAGAGGGTGATAGGGTAAGGGGGGTTTCGGGGTGAAATTGATGAAATGCCATCTGCGCGTACAAATATACCACAATGAAGCCCATCGTGCAAAATTAACATGTACCAGTGGGGGGGTACCACAAAGAATGCGCTGTCTTTGTGATTTTTCTGCTTGGCAATTAAATTTGTTTTTTATAATGAAAGTTAAAACTTCATGACATTAATAACTCAGATTTACACAGTAAACTCTCCAAATACAGCCGTCTACTTCTTGCCTTTAATCTAGATTCTGCTGAGAGGTTGGGCCTCAGAAGAAATATTTTTTCAACAATCCCTAGTTTTTGCTATTAAATTTCCCAAGTTATTACCTAGTGAGGCACTCCGCAACTTAGACTCGGTTTCAAAATAAAGAATAAAAAATAGGACTGGGGGTGTAGCTCGGAGGTAGAACGCCCCTGAGTTCAATCCCCAGTACCGCAAAAAAAAAAAAAAAAAAAAAAAAAAAAAAAAAATTTCCCAAGTTATTAAATGTTGTTAGAAAAAGTAACACACGAGCAGTTTTACTGCATCAGTCATGGTGAGAGAGGTGCAGAGTTTTGGTAGTTTTGTTTTTTTTTAACCCTCAGTTCAGGCGTGGATTGATTAAACTTCCAATATCATATTTCCCAAAGGCAGTAAAATAAGATGCATTGCTTAATGTGATTTCTAATTGTTTCATGTGTGCCACCACGCCCGGCTTTAAGTCTATTTTAGTAGGCTCTGATGGCAGACCGGCAGGGGCAGGAGGGCTTTGCCTCATTGCTGCTGGGTGGGGGCGGAAGCCAGGTCCCCAGTGGACTTACTTGGTGCCTGAGATGGTAGGAGAGGTTGCTCAATGGTGGTGGGATCTCATTTCCCCCTAAGCCTCCTCTGATGGTGGCTGCCCTGGCTGGCAGGGCTTGGGCTCCTTGCTGCTGCCTTCTCTGACCCTGGTGGTGGGAATGGAGTCTCCCTGGTGGTGAAGGTGCAGACTTCCCATTCCACCTTCCCTGACACCATTGTGGCAGGGGTGGGGGTTTGTTTCGGGTGGAGTTCCAGCCCCTCCCCCCCATGGTCTACCCTGACAGCCCACCCATGTGTGGAAGGGCACTGGGTTGGTGGGAAGTCCCGGGTCTCCACGTGGTGGTCTCTGACACTACTTTGGTGCAGGGGTCAGCATTGGGGTGCCTCCTCTTACGATGAGATTGGAAGTTGGGGCTTCCTACCTGCCCTTTCCTGATGGAGCAGGATGTAGTTTTCCATGGTGTCTAGCTGAAGTGGAGCCGTTGTATGCAGCTTCTGTCTTGTCAAGCTGCCCCTTTCTTGGCCTTTCGCCTTGGGAGAGCTGGTTTTTCTGGTGCTTGTGTGTATCTGTTGCTGTTCCCCGGGTCCTAGAGTCTTTAGACCCTGCTGTAGGATATATGAGACAAAAAGACAACCCGAGGGACAGCGCTGTGTGGGTCCTCAAGTCCAAGGCCTCAGCTGCTCACCACCTCCTCGCTACCTTTCAGTCTTACATTTGTTTTATGCTATTGCCCAGAAATTTTAGATGTACTTAGTGGTTGGAATTATAGGAAAGTATATCTTCTTCTCTCTCCTTTTTAAATGTCTGTGGTAGCTTAATAATGCACAATGCATTCTCATTTAAAATACAAGGTTAAAAATAAAAGTTCTCATTTAAAATACAAAAGAATTTTTCATTGATTGGACCTTTACTGTGGGCCACACGCTTGGCAATCTATAACTTTTTAACAGCCGAGATGTAGTGCTGAGTAATCTTGCCAAGGTGATAGTGGCTACAAGTGCTGGGTATAAATGTTTGCTCTCTAACAGGGCAGTGAACAAGGAAAGTAACTAGGGCAGTGGGGTATTCTGAACATAAAACAACACGATGGAGTGAATCGAGGGGGCCGCCTGCAAGTGGGGCTATGGGAAGTTGGGATGTGGCCAGAGCCTGTTAGCTCCCTGGGGTGCAGAGGGGGCAGTGACAGCCTCTGAAGAGGTGCATTCTGGAATGCTGAGGAGCTTGCTCTGTGCACGTCTGGGGGAAAGAGCAAGTGGGTCAGTTTCCCTGATGTGTGGGAAGTCTTGGGTTGATCTAAGAAGAGAAGGAAGGGCGAGCAGGAGGAAAGGGACTTGGGAAGAGGCGAGGAAGTTGGGAGAAGCCCTGGATCTTATAGGATTGAGACACTGGGCTTCCTAAGGGGTTTTGGCACAGTGATCATTGCTGTATTTTTACTGAAAGAAAACCAGGCATGCCTTTGTCCGTGTGTGTGTGTGTGTATGTGTGTGGAGTGTCATCAGCCTTGTTATAAGGCCAGGTTGTCTTCAAGTGTTTGCTGGTTGAGAAGGGATGACTGGAAGAGGGAGGGACCTGGGGGCAGATGTAAAGTTTCTTGCTTCCTGTTGGACAGGGAGAAAGAACCACACATGTTTCTTTGGCGGGGACCAGTGTCTGTATATATTAACGTCTTAAAATTCAGTTCCTAAGAAGTCTAGTCCCTTTTGAAATAAAATTGTTTACTGTAGGAAATTTAGAAGAGTCTACAGAAATCAAGAACAGCTGTAATCTCGCTATCCAGAGCTAATTATAATTAACACTGGTTTATCTCAGTTTCCAAAGTTGAGATAAATAAGCGTTGGTTATATTTGAGTATGCTACTGATATCCTTAAATACTCCTCAAGAGCATTCTTCTTTTCCTGGGGGCAGTGCCGGAGATTCAACCCAGGGCTTTGCACGTGCTTGGCAAGCCGTCACTGAGCTGCATCCCCAGCACAAGGACGTTTTTTCAGGAGAACTCATTAGATGATGTGTTTTGTGAGGCTCTGATGATTGGAGTCTTCCCCTGTAATTGGACTGTTTTCTTCCCGTTGTTCGGCTCCTCCTCACCCTGATGGAGCGAGCTTCCTGTCGCACTGCTCACCCCTCCTGGGTTACCTTGCGTGTCGAGCACGCAGATGCGGCTTTGCGTCAGTAGCCCAAGGTCCTCCTTTGACGGAGTAAATGAGGTAAATAACACTGACTCGTCATTTAACTAGCTGCCATTTAAGCCAACGGCACTTCTCTTAAAGCCTAAAGTTTAGGATTATCTAACTGGCAATATACTTCATGTTCTTACGGTTCAGGATTAATGTTTCTAATTCTTTATTTGTGGCTTGAAACCATAGCCAGCTTTTCATTTCAAAAACCACATTAACTAGATGTCCTGGAGTCTGTTCCCGTCTGAATCATGCTCATTCTCCTAAGTGGATTTTTATGTATTGGAGGAATTTGTTTATACAAATTCCTGCATTAGCTCCTTGGGAGTCTGTTTCCTCAGTCATTACCCAGCGCCCATTGCCTCGTCGGAGATGGATGAGTCTTGTGCGTTACCCTTATGATGATCTGCTTGCCCAGAGTTGTGCTACGTGGCAGGATCCTTTCACCCAAAACAAGCGCCTTCCACACCGGGATGTGGAGAATGAGCACGCGAAGCCACGGTGAGCGGGACTCCCTGGCCTTAAAATCCTGTATTCTGTGCATTCCAATAATCGGAGAAACTGGACAAAACTAAAGTAACGGACCACATTATAACAGCTTTTCCCCCTAAACATGCAGGAGACCCTTTAAGCCATCGGTGGACAGCGCATTATATGCGACTCTCTGTGGTCACTGTTAAGAGTAGGGAGTGAGCCGGGCGTGGTGGCGCACGCTTGAAATCCCAGCATTCGGGAGGCTGAGACCGGAGGATCCGGGTTCACGGCCAGCCTCAGCTACCTAGTGAGGCACTCCGCAACTTAGACTCGGTTTCAAAATAAAGAATAAAAAAAAAGGGCTGGGGGTGTAGCTCGGAGGTAGAATGCCCCTGAGTTCAATCCCCAGTACCGCAAAAAATAAAGGGAGTGGATCGTGATCTTCCTCTTGCTCTGTGGTTTGCTTTCCATGATGAGTTACCTCTAGTCAACTGGGGTCTGAAAATACTGAATGGGAGACTGCAGAGGTTGAGGGAAGTACTGCGTTAGCATACCTTCTCCTACAGTATACTGTTGCATCGGTGCCCATTCTGTGACTAGCTGTTGCTCCGCTGCCTAATTTGCTGTTCAACCTTTATCATAGGTATGTATAGGAAAAACGGCACACACAGGGCTCAGTACTATCAGCAACTTTAGGCACCTACTGCGGCTCTTGGAACATATCACCCCTGTGGGAAAGGGGAAACTACTACACCTTTTTATAGTTGACATGCTTGAAGGGTTGAACAAGAGGCTTCAGCAAGGCCTTCCAAGGGGGAAGAAAAAGCCTGGCGGGTTCGGTGTGAGCTTATGTACTCACGTTGGCCGTTACGAGCTTTTTCCGTTTCTAGCTTGCTTTGGAGTTACCTCTGTGGTTCTTCCAAGCTGTGCATGTGTCCTGCAAATATACTGAGTCGTCAGGATCTGGAGTTGAAGTTCAGGGGCTTACGGATAGTTCTGTTGACAGGAGAGAAGGATATTGGGTCAGGTCATTATAATCTTTCCTAGTTATAATGTCCAGAAAGTTAACCTAGCCCAGACTAATGTAATACCATGTCTACTAGATTACATTTATGACCCTTACAAATTAAGGTTTGCATCTTTAGCATAGAAAATTCAGAATATGTAGAATGCGTAATTCGGAGTTGAAGTAGCACTTTGCAGTCACTAAAAATTGTAATCTATCTTTTCAGATTCTTGTTGGCTGTCTATGCACACACATATACACATACATTCACGTATTTCCTCGTCTGTCCCTCTGCACACACATGTGATTAGCCTTTTTTTTTTTTTTTTTTTTTTTTTTTACAGAAATTGTACCAGCTATACACTGTTCCGTAAATATTTTTCCTATTCAGTGGTGTTAGGAAAGAGGTTTGTAAGTCATTTGCTGTAACTCCTCTGTATCGATTTAAAAGATCAGGCCAATCCATTTTATGAAGGTGTCACAGATTCTAACAGTTCCTTATTACACACTGAAGGATTTCCATGGTTTTGCCAGGGAGAACATTCTTACAGCTAAGTGGTTTCCGCACGAACATTCTTATTCTTAGGGTAAACTTGTAAGTAAAATTGCTAGGTTAGTCTCATGCTTTTAAAATCCTTTTTCCTGTGTAGTTCATATGACACCGAGGTCTTTATTATGTTGGTAAATAGCTACAGTGCCAGCAAAGAGTATAATGTTGCGCCCTGAATATATACCTTTGACGTATGTCAAATATATTTTTGGCTTAGGGCTTGATGCCCTAAAGGGTTATGATCCCTTTATTTCCTTCACTTTGCTTCTCTATCTTTAAGAATTTCAGCCAAGGATACATCAAGGTCACATGGCAAGTTATGATTTTCTTTTTCCCACAATCTCCATCCTTTTGACTTCGGTGAACCGCAGTCAGTTATTTTGGGGATGTTGGAATGTGTGCTCTGTTCTAAACTTGGCCCCAGAAATCACCCTGCTTGGAAACCCTTTGTCTTCTGACTTCGGGGTATCAGTAGAAGGTGACTGTTCTCAGAACTTTAGAAAATCTAAGCCGAACGAGAACGGAATCTAAAGAGTCATTTACTGTAACTCCTCTGTATCGATTTAAAAGATCGGGACAATCCATTTTATGAAGGTGTCACAGATTCTAACTGTCCCCCTCTGACAGTACAGCTGAGTGGATGTCCTGCGAGCGCTTACTCTATAAAAACCGTAGACACTGGACGGTCCTTGCAACTGGAAGCCGGAACAAGCTTAACTGTTAAAGATCAGAAGGGCCACTGAGATTTCCTCACGGAAGCCTGGGTTGCCAAGGGTGGTGTGAGTCAACAAGTTTCAAACAAAGTTGACAGTAACGTCATTGCTGATATGCTTTTTGGTGCCACTCACAGTATTATCAACAAAATGTACGTATCTCTACACCTGTTGAGTCTTGGAACCATCAGTGACTTCAAGTTTCCTTTGTTTTGGACAGTTTTTAAAGAGAAACTAATAGTATTTCCTACTTGAGGTCCCAGAAATACACTGGTTTTTTTTTTTTTTTTTTTTGCGGTACTGGGGATTGAACTCAGGGCTTTCTACCTCCGAGCTATACCCCCAGCCCTATTTTTTTATTCTTTATTTTGAAACAGAGTCTCACTGAGTTGCGGAGTGCCTCACTAGGTAGTTGAGGCTGGCCGCGAACCCGGATCCTCCGGTCTCAGCCTCCCGAATGCTGGGATTACAAGCATGCGCCACCACGCCCGGCTTACACTGGGTTTTAGGAATTCTGTTCTTCATTAAAAATGGCAGGGCTAGCCGGGCGTGGTGGCGCACGCTTGTAATCCCAGCATTCGGGAGGCTGAGACCGGA
>PVLC010033689.1:0-17359 GCA_004027655.1 Graphiurus murinus | reverse complement strand
CTATCTTTAAAATATTAGTTAGCCAGGAGTGGTGGCGCACGTTTATAATCCCAGTACTTGGGAGGCTGAGACCGGAGAATCCTGGTTTGCAGCCAGCCTCAGCTACTTAGTGAAGCCCTCCTCAACTTAGTGAGACTGTTTCAAAATAAAAAATAAAATATAGGACTAGGGGTGTAGCTCGGAGGTAGAATGCCCCTGGGTTCAGTCCCCAGTACCACACACACACACACACACACACACACACACACACACACTTAAACTGGGTGTAGTGCTGCAGAACTGTGGTCCCAGTACTTGGGAGGCTGAGAAAGGAGGATTTCAGGTTTGAAGCCAGTGCATAGTGATTTAGCAAAAAATTTAAATTAAAAGGGTGAGGGTTGTAGTTCAGAGGTAAAGTACCGCTGGGTTCAATTCCCAATACCACCAAAAGTAAGATCAAATAAAACATTAGTCAGATTGCCAGGCACTACAGTGGTTCACACCTGTAATCCCAACTAATTGAGAGGCCAAAGCAGGAGGATGGAAAGTCCGAGGCCAGCTTGGGAAACAGAGCAAGAACCCCATCTCAAAAACAAAACAATAAAGTATTAGTCAAATGGCATGCTATCTCAAGCCAGATTCTCCAGGACTCTAGATATTCCCATATTAACATAAGGAAATGTGAACCTCTAAATCTATCTCCCTGCTTCCGTCCCTTGGAGATTCCTTTTCAGTTTAAATAATTCACTGCCTAGCCCATAGTAGATGAGTTTCCATGACATTGGCAGGCCATGTGCTAGACCTGTGGAGGGTTTACATGTCCTATGAGTCCTTTAATTTAACAGCCTCACTAACCGTGCACAGCAATGGCTTTCCATATGCCTGGATGAATGCCTGCCGTTAGCACACATCTGACCATGGCATTGGTATACTGTGTGTGACCACGGATCCTTACACACGCAGGAACTGTGTAGGGGTAGGCAATTTTATTACTTTCCCCAAATGATTTCTGATTCTACCCAATTTATTTTATTAGTCCCTATATCCTTAAAAATTCTTTTCTTCTCCAAAATGTAAAAAAGGAAAAGAAGAATTAATAGACTGAAGAAGAATGAATTCTGTAAACTTTAAAAGAACTGTCAAAAGCCGAGCATCATGGCACACGCCTGCAATCGTAGGATGGGAGGAGCCTGAGAAAGGAATATCATAGGTTTGTGGCCAGCCACAGCAACTTAGTGAGAACTTGTTTCAAAATTTAAAAATTACTGGGCTGGGGTGTAACTCAGAAGTAGAATGCCCCTGGGTTCAATCCCCAGTATCAAAAAAATGAAGAACCTTCAAAGAGAGAAAAATGTGTTTGTGTACTGAATTATTTTGAGCCTGGTTTACCTAACTTCCCTTAGTTCTTTTTGTTAAGTTTTAGTCTTGTCTTGGCTTTCGCAATTAATTACTACACTGTTTTAAACATTTTACATTTCACTCTGCATGCTATACAATACAGATCACAGTAAACACTGTCTATAAATCCTAATTTAGGCTTGATTTAAATGGAATAGGGCTAGCCGGGCGTCGTGGAGCATGCTTGTAATCCCAGCATTCGGGAGGCTGAGACCAGAGGATCCAGGTTCGCGGCCAGCCTCAGCTACCTAGTGAGGCACTCCGCAACTTAGTGAGACTCGGTTTCAAAATAAAGAATAAAAAATAGGGCTGGGGGTATAGCTCTGAGGTAGAATGCCCCTGAGTTCAATCCCCAGTACCACAAAAAAATAAAAATAAAAATATAAATAAATAAATAAATAAATAAATAAATGGAATAGGGCTCAGGTGTAAAACAGTGGTAGAATACTTGCCTAGTATCCTAGTATGCATAAGACCCAAGGTTCAATCCCCAGTACTGAAAAAAAAAAAAAAGAGGGAGAGAGAGAGAGGTATTTATAAATTCAAACAAGGGAAAAGGCATACTGATACTCACAAAGCACACTCTTTTCTCATGCCTTCCTCAGTCTATGATCCTGGTTGGCAAATTGTAAAATAGCCAGTTTATTATTTGCTATTTGCTGTTTTCTTTCACTCTACTGAGAAAAGCTAAAAGCTATGTTGCTGGCAAAGTTAAAAAATAAAATCCAGTATATTGTATGTATGTCTGGAGAATGTGTGACACATTATAATATTCATGTTATCTATATTTCCTATTTACTTTTTTCCAGTTTATATCAACAGAAATGTAACAAATAAGCTTTTGAAACTGGATGGGATGAGCAGATACCCCAAGAAAAGCAAGAGGTGGTTCTTATCCCCTACTCCCAATCACAGATCTAACAACTAAAAACATCTTTTACTGAGAGAAAAACATACTTTTTCTAATTTCTTTTTTTTTTAAATTTTATTGGTTCATTGTAATCATACATCTTTGTTAGGTACAAGCTGGTAAAGGCATACATGCACACATCTCTCATTTAACCCCTTCTCCAATTCCCACCCCACTCCCTCCCCTGCCCTCCTTCTCAAGTTCAGTTTAGTGATTGACTTTGATGTTTGTGAAAGTACATCATGTGCATTAGGGTGTTCCCCCCCATCACCTTCAGCTAAGTCTCCTTCTTTGTTCATCTAAGTTTTATCCTTCTTTGTCTAGAGTCCCTCTTATGTCCCACTTTCTCCCTAGCTTTCGCATATTAGGGAGAACATACAATTTTTTACTTTTCGTGACTGCCTAATCTCACTTAGCATAATGTTTTCCAGTTCCATCTATTTCCCTGAAAATGACATGATTTTGTTCTTCTTTATGGCTGAGTAAAATTCCATTGTGTACATATCCCATCATTTTGTAATCCATTCATCCATCGATGGACATCTTGGCTGGTTCCATAGTTTGGCAATTGTGAATTGTACAGCTATAAACATAGATACACATGCATCGGTCTGATAGTTTGGTTTCTATTATTTTAGGTAGATACCCAGAAGTGGTATTGCTGGATCATATGGTAGGTTCATTCCTATTCATCTGAGGATCCTCCATACTGTTTTCCAAGAGAGAAAAACATATTTTAAAACCACTAAAATAAGCCGGGTGTGGTGGTGCAGGCCTGTAAGCCCAGTACTTGGGAGGCTGAGACAGGAGGATCGCAGGTTTGTGGCCAGTCTCGGCTACTTAGTACTTGACTACTTAGTGAGGCTCTCTGCAACTTAGTGAGACCCTGTTTCAAAATAAAGAATAAAAAATAGGGCTGAAGTGTAGCTCAGAGGTAGAATGCCCCTGGGTTCCATCCTCAGTGCCGCAAAACAAAACAAAAACCACTATTTTTTTTTTTTTTTTTTTTTTTGAGCCTGGGCTTATTTAGTACTTTACGTATTAGATGCTTAGAAAATATTCAAAAATTTTTTTCTTACAAACTGATCTTCATGCAAGGTTCCCTTTTTTCTCCCTCATCCATGATTTTTTTTAAACTCTGTTTTTAGCCCTGACTTTTCTAAAATGCCCCATTTTTACCCAACATTTAAGACAGCTTTGATATTCTTAGTATAACATACTCTATGTAATGGTAGTTGTTTAAAGCTGGAGATTAGATTATGCATAATAACATATGTAGTTTGGCTTATATAAAACTACAGGAAGGAGGGGAGACAGGGCCCTTCTGTGTACAAATTTCAGATTGCTAGCTGTATGCCTGTTTAAAATGTTAAGCACTCCTAACTAGGCAGTGACGAAGTTACTTCTTTAGTGATTGTGACTTCTGAAAGTATAAAGACAAAACTTTTTCAACTAAAAATAAAGATGATGATGGAAACAAATGTATTTACACTATGTGATTTTCTACTTGGTACTTAGGGCGCTTTGAGGGTAGAGGGAAAAATTTTTATTGGTTTCAAAGCTCAATTTAACTAAGTAATTTCGTTAAAACCTGGAAATATAGCTGAGAAGTCGAAGACCAAAGAACATAATTGAATTATAAATTCCATCTGTATACATTTCATCCATCATAAAGGAGTCTACAGAAAATGGTGCCAGCTTATTCCTTAGGACTGTTTCTCTGACATCTTAATATTTCAGAGTAGACTACTTTGGTGTGTTTGTCTTTTGTTTGGGTCATTCTTTTATCGCTATTGTTGCTGTCTGACTTTGTTATCTGTTGTTGAAAGACTGGAAACTTTTGCACATTTCATTTCAGGAGAAGTTACTTAAGTAAAACATTACCATAGCCGGGCATTTTGGTGCACATTTGTAATCCCAGTACTTGGGAGACTGAGACAGGAGGATCGTAGGTTTGTGGCCAGCCTCATCAACTTGTGAGGCCCTCTGCAACTTAATGAGACCCTGTTTCAAAATAAAGAATAAAAAATAGGGCTGGGAGTATAGCTCAGAGGTAGAATGCCCCTGGGTTCAATCCCCAGTACCACAAAAACAAAACAAAACAAAACAAAGAAACCAACATTACCATATTTTCCAGCAATGAGATGTTTCAGAGAGGAGAAAGAAGTCAGTAGCTTCCCTGGCTTACTGAGTTTGTATTTTATTTTAAATATTCATATCCTGCTTTGTTTCAGGAAAACCTCAAGTCTGCTGTTGTTTTCTGCTCAAAAATCAATATAGTAATAATCAGGTCATTGAAACTATGGGTGAAAAATCCAGCATATTTCAGTCATTTTTTATTTATTGTAAAGAGATGGTTGTGGCATTTTGCTTCCTATCCTTTTCCATAAGAACTTTATATATGGGCACCATTCCTGCTGGTATCTTTATACTGAGAAGCTCTGTGTGAGGTTGAAGTTTTTATGGGGAAACTTGTTTAAAACACAGTTGTCTTTAAAGGCGGGTTTGCCACAGCAAGGTTAGAGGTTGCCAATAAATGCATTTATAGTAACTTCTGTATTCTCTGCTCCAGGTAGCCTTATGGGGTGAACGGTGCACAATTCTCTTGACCACATAAGGCAGCAACAGCAGCAGTTCTAGTTGATCCTTCTACAAGGAAGGCCGGCCCCAAGGGCTTTGGGCGGTGGGAATGGGCTGAGTCCCCTATGCTGAATTGGCTGCCTGATTCCTGGGAGGATCTTGAGAACCCAGGACTCTGAATCCCTGGGCTATACTCTGGCTTTTGCTCTGCTGAGGAATAACAAAACATTTTGGGAACTCAGGAGTAAATTTACTGCCACCATCTGACACAATAATAGCATCTTTGTCTGTTCTCTCCCTCCATGCCTCCCTCCTCACGCCAACAGAAGTACGAAGCTGGCCCTAGGCAGACCTAGGCCAGGCAGGACTGGCCAGCCTGAGAGGTTGGAGCAGGCTGTAGACCCGGGCCTGGGTCGCCTGGGGCGGGGGTCACTGGTCCCTGAACGTCTCCAATTAGCTTTCGGGAAAGAAAAAAAGGCCGGCGAGATGCATTCTTATCCTTTCCATCTCCCTTAGCTCATTTTGACCCCCAGAAAATGAGTGTGTTTGTGTTTGTGCATAGTTAAGCGAGGGAGAGAAAATCCAAGAAAGCCACACAGGCCAACCTAAAGCATCCACGGAAACTTCAGCGCGGCTAATTGCTCCCATATGTCCCCCTTGCTGTTTTCAAGAAGCAGTGAAGAGGGAAGGCAGTGTCACTTTAATGATTTTTTTTAAAAGGCTGCAAAAAAGGCGATCACCCATCTCTTCGGGTCCACAAGGACCCATGCGCAGCCCCAGGGAACAAGCCCTCTCCAGGGATGCGAGGGGGCCTCCCGCAGGGACCAGGTCCCCGAGAGGCGCAGCAGGGAGGCGCCAGGCCCGCGCCCTGCGGAAAGTTCGCCGCCGCGCCCGGGCCGGTCCCCGGAGCAGCCGCAGCTCCAGGCGGGGAGGGGCGCGCGCGAGAGGAAGGTGCCTTCGGGAACACGCGCAAGGGCGGGGATTCGCGCTGCCAATGAGGCCCCGGTGTGGGCCGAGCGAGGCCGGGAGGGGGACGGGCCGGAGCGCTGCCTTCCCGGTGGCAGCTGCGGGAGCCGGAGAAGAGGCAGCCGCGGATCGCCGAGCCGGCCGCGCCCCGAGGCCGAGCCCTGGGGGTGGGGAGCCACGCCGAAGAGTTGGAAACTTTCCCGGCAGGTAACTCCCGTTGCGCGGCCACCGCCGCTGGCCTCAATGCGTTCCGGGCAGGGCCAGCTGCTGGGGTGCAGAGTGCCGGAGAGGGTCCCGGGGAGGAGGAGAGGGTGATGGGAGAGTGGAAAGGCGTGTGGGAAAGTTTCTGAGCGCCCCCTCCTCCGGCGGGCACAGCTGGATGCTTTCCGGGGATAGGCACAGACATGTTGGGCGCCCCGGGCGGGCCTTGGTCTCGGCGCCTCTGGGGAGTCCGCGCCTGCCCTGTGCGGTTCCTCCGCGCGGGACCGAGCCGCCGCGGTGGAGCTAGGGTAGGGAACCGGGATCACTTGGACACGCTCGAGTTTCGGGATCGCCCCTACCTGGCGCGCCTGCGGGTCCCCTTCCTCGCCTCCTCGCCGCCCGGAGGCTGGCCGGGGGCCAGGGCTGCGCCTGGCACCTGGGGCGGGGAGGCGGGGGGCGAGGCACCGCTGGCCCCGCAGGATCCGAAGTGTCGGGGTGCGCGGGTAGCGAAGTTGCCCAGCGAACTTCAGCCGAGGAGAATCCTATTGCCCCGCGCGGGGCTGAAAGTCTATTGCGTTGCTTCGGAGAACACTGCGATTAACATCCACGCTCTTTTATTTAACGGGGTGGGGGGGGTGAGTTAGGATTAGACCTTGAGAGTTTATTATTTTGGAGGGAGCTGAGAAAGAAGGTCGTGAGTCTCCTCGTGTTTGGGTGCAGAGTGGTCACTGTGGGGGAGACGTATCAGGACGCACGGTCTTCCTGGAGGATTTTGGGGTGCAGGGTGCCGGGCAAGGGGACTCTGTGCTTTGGCGCGGCAGCTTTCCGGAACGGCTGGTGGGGAAGGAAGCCCTAGGCATTGTGTGCAGTGTTTGCGGACAGAAAGGTCTCTGGACCCGCGGTCTTACAACTTAGTTATTGTGTAAGGATCGGGGAGGAAATGCGGCGGTGATCAGGTAGAAATGCGGCGCCACGGCCAAGGGGCAGAGGACGCCCAGTTTGGCGACAGTCTTCTCCCAGCCCGGTCGGCCCACTCTCGACAACCCCACATCTTGCCTGGAGTGATGGGACTCATCTCAGCAGCTCTGTTCCCTGCTGTAGTCAACTGGGGGGAGGGGTAGGGGAGGGGGCACCTTCATCTTGAACTTGACCCCGACAGGTTATAAGGTAAAGGGAACCTGCATCTTACTATGAGATAGATGGACCTCAAACTGGGCGCAGAAAGGAAGCTCCTGGTTCAGAATATTTGAAGGAAGGGCTCAGAATTGCTGAGGTAGTCACTAACTCTGGAAATGCCAGAGGTCCCAGACTGCAGAAGTTAATAAGTGTTTGGAGGTGGTGGGGGCAGGAGAGGAAAAGAGAAACCTGGTTAGTTGGCATAGGGGGTTGGTATTTCTCTGTAGTGGGAATGAAGGGAGTATGCGTCTCTGTTTTCACCAGATCCGCTACTCTTTTCCCACCCTCCTCCCTCCCCTTCCCGGGTCGTCTTGATTCTTGCCAGGCTGGCACTCCTGGGATGGGGGAGGGGAAGGAAACTAGAGGAGTTGTGAAGCATCTCTGGCGAGCCTGGAGGTATTTCTGAACTGTTACTAGGAAGATGCCTGGGTTTTAACAGCTGCTTCTTGATTGCTGGGAATGAAAGAATTTATGAGCGGCTGAGAGGTGTTCATTATGGTAGTACTCGGAATGTTTTACTCATCTTAAGCTCAAGATCTCACAAGAGACCTTCCCTACAGTACTCCCACTTCTGCAAAGTTTGTGTTAGTCACTGTACTTAGTGGGTGCCAGTCAAAGAGCATCATAAATACATCCTGGTGGTTTTAAAATGAGAAATGCAGGAGTAGAGGAAATACGGTATCTGACATCCTTCAGGACTTCCTCCCAGGGTGGTTCCAGTTACCTGCCAAGTAAGTGCAGGCTGGCTTCCCAGCTGTTGTAACTGGACAGTAAGGGATGGGAAATAGTGTCATTGGTCTTAGTGGAGGCAGGAAAGTCCAAAAATAAATTTAGGGTCACTTTCATGACCCTGTTTTGCAGTTGTGATGCCACAAGCTTAACTTCTACTGAAACTTGGAAGCATTGGTTTTCCTGCTTTCTTGGTTTAACCACCAGAATGTCTAAATTATCATAATTCATGTTCATCATGGAGCTAAAACATAACTGATTCATAGTCAGCCTTTTTCTGCTTCCCATAACAGCCAAAAGAACATTTTGTTTCTTTAACCGCACACAATTTATTGGATGCCGAAAGTGGGTTTTTGATACGGGGTGATTGAGGGCACAATAAAGTGTCTTTATTAAATTGTCCATTTTTAGGCAACTTTTCTTCTGAGTTGCTGATGAATTCTTTATCTCCTAGGAAACATTAAAGCCAGTATCCCTGGGCTAGTAGAACTATAATCCATATTATAGGGAGGACTGCCAGCATAGTTGGAGGGTAATGCTGTTGATGTTTCCACTAGACATTTTTAACACAATTGTAAAGAGTTTGTTTCCATTAGGTTGACAGTAGGGTGGAGAGTCTTATAGCTAGAGAAATGGCTTTATTATTATTTTTCTGATGAGAAGGGTAGTTTATATTATAGTTACAGGAATAAATTTATGGAAGCAAAAGGACAGAACGATATGTAAATATATAGCATGGTGTGTGTGTGTGTGTGTGTGTGTGTGTGTGTGTGTGTATGGGGGGTTGTGTTTAGTCCCTAAAATAGCTTAGTTTTGAACTGTCTTAAATGCATTTTTCAGTGGTGGTTAAACTATGCTGTGTTCGCCCCCCCCCCCCCAAATCCTCCCAGTTTTCAAAAGTGTTTGTCATACTAGGGCTCCTAAGCTTTTCTGGGCCTTGATTTTCTCACCTTTATCATCGCTAAAATGGAATTACCTTGCAACACTAAAGTTCTGTGACTTTCCAAGAGTTTGAGAAATGTAGGAATTCTGGAGCTGTGTTGTACTATTAGAACAGCGCCACAGGGATTATGAAGTGTTTTATTATAGTTTTTTTAAATTTCATTTTTAATCTCTGAACATAAAGCTCAGGAAGTTAGGTCAGCTTACCCAGTATTATCTATGAATAGTAGATTTGAATTTGAACCTAGGTCATCTGACTCTCCTTATCCCCTTCCCTATACCTTTTTTTTTAATCCATGAAAGTTACCTGTGAATTGGCTAAAACTTGACAGACTAATGTTAATATGTGGGGCAGTCTCATGGTGTTTCGTTTATGGGTTATTTTGGTTTCAGAACCCTAGGGTTAACATCTAAGCTTTGATGTCAGGGATTGAAAACAGTTCACTAATAATGGTAATAAAACTTTTCTCCCTAGGAGAGTTTCAGAAAGTCACATACCTCCAATTAATCATTTATTTATTTTCAACTTTTTTTTATTATTAAGTAGGCTTCAGGGTCTAATGTGATTTATAATCCAGATGTGTAACCCAGACAGCATTCTTAAGGAAATCACTTCTCAAATCGACTTCTTTTTAAAAATAAGAAATGAACATATCACTTGCCTTTGATCTCTTAGCTTAATTACAAAGCTGGGATGAATATCCATATTTGGTATCGTCTTTCTTGGGCTTTTTCTACTGATGACTGGGTCAGTCTGATTTTGCAGCGCTTTCCATGCTAAGTCCTTCTCTTATGCAATTGGCTTAATGGTAGAGAAGAAGTAGGTTGCAGGTGACCATTTTCACTATGTCTCTAAATGTTTGTACTGTGTCCTGCTTGCCTATTTGGGAGCACTAAGTATAGCTGGACACTCAATCTGGAAGTTGGAGTGAGTTTTCTTTTCTTTTTTTGTTGGTACTGGGAATGGAACCCAGGGCCCTCGCACATGCTAAGCACGTGTTCTACCACTGAGCTGCACCCTCAGTTCCCTGGAAATTCTTTTACAGGTTAAAAAATGAAATGGTGCACTAAGCTAGAGGCTCTTTTATGTCTGAGCATGGATCCATCTTCAGCTTTTAAAACAATCTCAGAGGAATGTTTTTTTATTTTTATTTTTTATTTTTTTGCAGTACTGGGGATTGAACTCAGGGGCATTCTACCTCCGAGCTACACCCCCAGCCCTATTTTTTATTCTTTATTTTGAAACCGGGTCTCACTAAGTTGTGGAGTGCCTTACTAGGTAGCTGAGGCTGGCCTTGAACCCGGATCCTCCTGTCTCAGCCTCCCGAATGCTGGGATTACAAGCGTGTGCCACCATGCCCGGCTCAGAGGAATGTTTTTTAAAAGTATTGAGCAAAGGAGTTTAATCTCAAAGAGGATGTGTCAGTCAGTCACTGAATGAAAGCAGTGTGGTAAATCTGGAGTTGCTGCCATTTCCTTGGGAAATGAGAGAAGAGAGCATTGTGAAGTAGTATTTGCTGTTTGAGAGACTGTTATCAGTGCCAGAAAGAGACAAGAGCAGCAAAGAGGAAGAATGTCTGTTTTTTATTTTTTTTTTAAATTAGGGGAATGGATTTTGGGGAGGACTTCTTATGAAGGCAGCTTTTAGGAGACGTGACCTTGTAGCGAATGAAAAGGGCTCTCCTGCATTGGCTGTGTTGCCGATGGGGTAGGCGTTGTCTCTCAGTGCTCTGGCAGGTGTGTGTGTGTGTGTGTGTGTGTGTGTGTGTGTGTGTGTGTGATCCAGGAGAATGTTCTGGAAAGAAGAGTATTATAAGCAAGAATGTCAAGGACAGGAAAAGTGTGCAAAGGTATGACACAGTCCCTGGATTTTAGTGCAGATTTTGCCACTAACATGAGAGAATCTATTAGTAAAAATCTTCCAGCCACAGTTGTAGATAGATTTGAACCCAGTATGTTCAGCCATCTTAGCCTGGAGCCACAGTGACTCAGCCTTCACTGCTCCACCCCGCACAGCTAGGGTTATACACTATCTTGAACAGTGGCTTATAACCTCTGGGGTGGGGGTTGGGGAAGTCTCAGGAACGCTTGGTTATGAACTCTTCAAAAGTAAAGGTCATACTCAGGCAAAATGAGACCCTATGTTATATGCACTTTTGAAGAAATATGAAAAAGATCATACATATGAGGGTGCAAACAATGTGCTCTCAGTTTAGAGGATAAGATATACTTACGTGATGTCCTTTTTCTGTGACACATGTCATACACGCATTCCCTGTGTACATTCTTCTTGACACTGTTTTAATAGCTGTTTAGTAAATCTGTTGCTTGTGTTATCATAACTTATTTGACAATCCATTTTGGCATGTAGGTACGTTTGGAAAGAAATCTTCCTTAGTTAGACTCTTCAGAGCCCTTTGACTTAAATGTGATGTACTGTAAATCACCCAGGATCAGCACCATGTCCAGCACATAGAGGGACCTGTTTGCTGGTAGTTCCAGTACCTCATAGCATCAAGAAGCTGCCTCTTTGCTTTTAATTCCAATTTGGGAAAACCTTGGAGAGAATCTGGATTGGTTTGGTGCCAGCCAAATAAGAGTTATAGGTGGCAGTCCCCATTAGACCCACAAGATGGGATTGTGGAGAGACAAATTGTCCCACAAAGAAGGAGTTTATTGTTGATGGAAGAGGGAGGGAGTGGCTAAACAAAAAGACCTAGCCAGTACAGTATGCATTTCCCAAAGTAGTATTGCTGGTCACAGCAGCACACCAGCATGTCACAAGATATAGACCTTTTTAATGTTCTTGTGATGTACACTCTTGTAGTTTTGAGAGCAGTAGACTTGTCCACATTGTATAGGGCTTTTAAGTGCTGTATCCACAGGCGTTTGTGTAAGAGAGTATTGAATTATTCCCATTTATATTCTCTCACTGCCAGGCTTTGCTCTAAGTTACTTGTGATTAGTAGCATCAATTATTAATGTTTATTGAGTGCTTGCTGACATGGAACTTGATGTGTGAGTTAAAAAAGAATCTGTGGAAATGGAACCACACAGTCCTTTCTTTCTCCATTGTCCTACATACATAGGGATAGTTGGTTGCCTACACAACAGTGTTGTGTGTCCTGGCCTCCCTTGCCTCCTGTGGCTTTAACCAACAACTATTTATTTGCTTGGGATTCAGAAATTGGGGCTAGTCTTCTTCTGCCCAGACTTAGGCTCACCCTTGGCTCTGGTGGTCACATGATACATTGGGGGCATTGCTGTAATAATTTATATTACTTGCTACTGTAATTGTGCTTCTGATTAGTTTTCACTTAGCCCGTGTACCTAATGGGTATGTCTTCTGTTTCAGAGAGTGAATCTTGATTAAGCCAAGACAATTTTAGTGATACCATACCTGCTGCCAAGTGACTGGTCATTGAATAGGTATGTGGCACCTTTTGTGTCCTGCTGTCTCTGGGATATAAGGTAGTCAGCAGAAGAAAACAAATTGCTTAGAGGGCAAAGAGCAAAGATGCCTAAGTCCATGATTTCTTTTTCTTAGTTGCCAAATTAACCAACTCTTGACCCACTATGACTCAGGACCTTTGTGGGGTGGAGATCGAACCCAGGGGTGTTCTACCTCTGAGCACTATTTTATTTTGAAAAGGGCCTCACTAAGTTGCTGAGGCTGGCCGGCGAATCTGTGATCCTCCTGTCTCGCTTTCCAAGTACTGGGATTACAGGTGTGGACCACTGTACTTGGCAAGGAAAAACATTTTTGTTATTGTTTAAGACAGTGATCTCCAAAGTGAAGTGTGTTAGAGTATCCAATATAGAGTGGAATAAAACACAAGAGTTTTATCTGAAAAAAATTCAGCTTTAGTAATATTTGCATATGGGTTGACACTGGTTGGTATAACTGGTAGCCTCCTGTCACTTAGGTTATATGAGATCACCTGAAAGAAGAGTGCGCTGTTGACCACCTGGGGGAGCTGACAGTGGTACCCTCCTTTTGTTTTTACCTTGGTGAACTCTGTTCACTTAAATGGATTTAAGGGTTATGTTACCTAGTTTTAATTAAACTGACCCCTACAAAATGGGCAAGTGGTTTAAAAAGATTCTTGCAAAGAAAGTGTAGAATAATGAAAATGAGGTAGAAAAATGATATACTGTTAGAGTATATATTAATGATAAGTGTATACAGGAACAAGAAAGATGTTTTATAAGATTAGAAAATTACAAACACTAGGGTTTTTTTTTAACCTCTGAGCTATACTTCCAGCCATATTTTATTCTTTATTTTGAAACAGGATCTCACTATGTCTCAGCCTCTTGTCTCAGCCTCTCAAGTACTGGGATTACAAGAGTATGCCACCACACCCAGCAGAAAATGACTTTTAAATAAAATTTGACAAGAAGGCCCCAAAATTGTATATGGATTTGTATTAATAAAAGTGAACAAGAATATGGTTTGATTCTTTTCCTTTAAGAAGTGTTTAATATATGTTTTACAATGTACACACATATAATTCATGTTTTGATATATAAATTACATACAATTTATGACTTGTTTGGGGTGCATGTTTAATTCCTCCATGATAGGGCTGCATAATCAAAAACATTTTGAGACCACCATTTAAGTCACGTACAGTTGGACCTTTTTTTGTTACTTGCAGCTGAGAGTGCCATAGCTGATACAAGAATAGGTAAGAACAGTGGTTGCCCCCTTTTTACTCTTAGCTGGTGAGGTTCTCTGTGATTTGCTCCTTGACTTTCAGTTTTGCTTCTGAGGCTCTTTTCCTTTCCCATCACTACAGAAATTTCCATCCTTCAAGGACTAGCTCAGATAAATAATTGCTTTCTCATGAACATTCTTCTGTTTCCCCCCCGCCACATTTTGGGGGAGGGCACTGGGGATTGAACCCAGGAGTACTTTACCACTGAGCTACATCCCTAGCTCTTTTTATTTTATTTTAATTTTGAGATAGGGTCTCACTAAGTTGCCCAGGCTGACCTTGAACTTGTGGTCCTCGAGCCTTAGCCTTCTAAGTTCCTAGGGTTACAGTCGTGGTCACAGTGCCCCACCCCACTAACATGTCTTCCTTGTTCTTTTCCTTTACTTCTCCTAGCATATTGGTTGTATGTTTATTATAATATTTTTCTCTTTTTGCCTTTTATAATTAAGTTGTTTACTGGTATGCTTGGCTGATTGTAGACTTCTTGATGGTAGGGGTTCTGTCTTGCCTGAGTCTTTTTTTTTTCCATATCACTTGTTTTGCCTTTGAGAGCAAGACAGGCAGAAAACTCACAGTTCTTAAATATTTGTTTGTGTCAGTTACTCATACACAATATTATGATTTTATATCTCTTGACCAGCATCTCTCCATTGCCCCCATTCCCTATCCCTTGACAACTCCTATTCTATTCTCTGCTTCTATGAATTTGACTTTTTTTTTTTTAGATTTCCCACACAAGGGAGATCATGGCGGTGTTTGTCTTTCTGTGTTTGGCTCATTTTGCTTATTTAGCACAGTGTCCTCCATGTTCATCTGCATTGTCAGAAATGACAGGATTTCCTTATTATAGCTAAATAATAACTCACTATATATACGTACACAAATTCTTTGCCCATTTTCCTGATTCCTTATCTTGTCTATGGTATTGCCACAATGAATAGGAGGGTGTAGATATTTTTCGAAGATACTGATCCTATTTCCTTTTATATATACCTAGAAGTAAGATTGCTGGGTCATGTGGTAGTTTATATTTAATTTTTGGAAGAACTTCCATACTTCTTCGATAATGGTGCACTAATTTACATTCCCACCAGTAGTGTACAAGGGTTGTCTCTTCTCCACACTTTTGCCAGCACTTATTACCTCGTCTTTTTGACAAGACCCATTCTAACATGTGTGAGGTGCTATTTCATTGGGAGTTTGATTTGCCAGAGCTATTTCTCCTGTGCTCACCTGTGCTTGTAGTTATACATTGCCCTTCTTTCGTGAGGGAACACTGGCATGGGTGACAATGGGAAGCTCCCTGGGAGGATGGTGCCAGAACATTATTGGCCAATCCTAGGCAGGTGCAGGGAGTTCAAAGGAGGGTCTTCTTTCCTTCTGGAATTACAGGAAAGGTCTGGCAGATGAGATGTATGAGGATCTAAATGCCTGTGGATAGTTATTTGTCTGCAAGTACCACCAAAGTCGTGGGAGATATTGCCTGTGACATTGGCCTGAGCATCCCTGTTGAGGATGATGGACTCTATACTATTCAGCCAAGTCAAGTCACCTATGCTGTTATTCCTTCCGTGGAACAGATAATTGAGGCTTGGCAAGTTCTCAGCTTTCAAGTTGAGCTGTGTTAGATACTATATGCTGCAATGATGGAAAACAGGCATCCCTCCTGAGTTTTGAGGATCAAATGACAGCATGTATAGAAAAGTGTTTTGAACATTAAATGGCCTCTGGTATGCAAGGGAGACATCAAATATGATCATTTCCTTGTAGTGGCAACTTCTAGCTCATATTTCTTTGTTAGCCATTTTTGTTGTGAATGCATTTCCAAAGATCTTTAAAATGCTGGGGCTCTTAAATAGAATAGGATACAATTTTTCTCAAATGAACCACAGATACTAGTTGAGAGTTGGTATAAAACTTTTAGCCATAGACTAAGTAGAATTTGTGTTAAGATGAATCTCTTACAGTCCAGGTGGTCAAGTACCCAAAGTAGGGCCACTTCTGGTGCAGAAAGATGGGGATGTGTGTGTGGGGTGGGGGGGGGCGGCTTTGAGGTAAATTGTGGGAAACCTTTAAGTACTACCCTGAAAGACTTTCAGAGATTAAGTAAAATTCGACTTCATTTGAGGGCAAGTTTGTAGTAGAAACTTAAATTATGGAAAGAGACTGACATATAAGTTAAAACACATTCACTTAAAGAGTAAACAATTTACTCTTTAATTTATTTATAGATGCAAAAGACAGAAATAGACAGTGGCTCATAAACTGCAAATAGATACAGTTTTGGAATTGTTATCTGAGGTTCTTGAATCTTACATGTGGTTTAAGAGTCTTACCTCACTTGAGGAAGGAAACAAACACATAAGGTTATGTTCATATGAAGGTATCTCTACCAATCTCACTAGCATGTATGGCGAAGGAGGAAGGGTGGATCAGGTGGGATGTGGAAAGAACCACACCAAGAGATGCTGTGTGCATATGTGAATGTATCACTTTGAATCTCATTGTGATGTATAATTACAGTGCACCCATAAAATCATAGATGAGAGAGACAGAGAGAGCGAGTGCACATGTATACCTTACCTCATGGAGATTTAGCTACATAAATAGTAGTTCCCAAAGTGGGTTCCATGGGAAGTAAATTCTCTGGAAATTAATAGATATTATATAGGGAAAAAAGATTCTATCATCCAATAGGTGGGAAATCTGGGTTATCTAAAGTAAACCAGGTATTTTTGTTTTAACTTCAGGACTTTTGAGCACCCTTAGCCCTTGAATGAAAATATTCAGTATTTCTGAAATATATGGAACTGTAGAAATTATTTTTGCAAAGTATCTTTAACCAGAACAATGATTGTTGAGTTGTTTAATTTGTAAAGTAATTTAAACCAAATTCCAGACATGTAATTTGCCTAACTTTAGTTCAAATATTTTTTTCCTTCTTTTTCTTCCTCTTCCTCATCTTCCTTCCCCTTGTCTTCGTTGCCCTCCTCCTCCTCCTCCTCCTCCTCTTACTCCTCTTACTCCTCCTCCTCCTCCTCCTTCTCTTCTTCCTCCTCCTCTTCCTCCCCTCTTTCTCCTCCTCTTCCTCCCGCCTCATGTATGTTAGGAAAGCGCTTTACCACTGAACTACATTCCTAGCCATGCAATAATTTCTTTCTTTCTTTTTTTTTTTTGATACAGTGGATTGAACCCAGGGGTGTTCTACCTCTGAGCTACACCCTAGCCCTATTTTATTTTTTATTTAGAAACGTCAAAATAAAAGTTTTGACCCTGATTTGAGGGCCTCGCTAAGTTGTTGAGGCTGGTTTTGAACCTGTGATCCTCCTGTCTCAGCCTCCCAAGTACTGGGATTATAGGCATGCACCACCATGCCCAGTGAAATAATTTCTTAATATTACCTCATTTGTCCCTAAATGTTGTTTGTTACCATTTTTATTTTTAGAACCAAAATTCAAAGTTTACATGTTGCACTGTTAGTTGTTGATTTTTTTTGTCCTTTTAGTAATTTTAAATATAGAAAAATACTATTTTACCACCTCTCTTCCTTCCCCCCTTGACTTTTAGAAATGAACTTGTAGGATGTCCTATATTCTGAATTTGTTTTCTTATAGTGTTGTTTGCCTTATTCCTTTGTCCCTTGTGTTTGCAATAAACAGGTAAACTGGAGTTAATGTTTAAAGGCATGATTGGATTCAGGTTAAATATTTTTGGTAAAAATATTTTACCAAATATTGCTGCTGTGTATGCTTTTTTT
>PVLC010033688.1:0-17448 GCA_004027655.1 Graphiurus murinus | reverse complement strand
TTCTGGAGACTCAGCAGTGAACAAGGCTGGCAAGGTCCCTGCCCTCATGGAGCTTACAGTTTAGAAGGTTTCATCCACACTAATCATGCAGTCCAGAAAGCAATCTGATTTGAAATGGTCACATGCTTAAGCAATCCATACTTTTATATAAGACAGCCAGTCTTCTTTGAGGTTAAAGGTAGTTTCTAGAAGTACAAATACAGAGCAGTTATAGGGCTATTCTGTTTGGAACTTTGGAAAATGGCCCATCTCTGCAAAGGTTGAAGCCCACCTGTGTGGGCTCAGGCTATGGTATGTAAGGGAAAGCTTCCTGTGGCTTGCCCCAGGCAGAATTGTTCTGAAATGACTATATGTTAAGAAAAACATGTTTTCAATGTGTTTAATGGAAATTTTAACTACCCTGATTTAATCATTCCATACTGCACACATGTATCAGCTTCCCAAGTACTGGGATTACAAACGTGTGCCACCATGCCCAGCTTGCTTTAGTTTTTTAACACACACAGGTGATCTATAGTCTAACCTATTTTGATAGTATTTAGTGGCTTCTATAGTTTTTCTTCCGTCATTTACAATATAATTATGTGCTTTATGATACACAATTATTTAGAAATATTTGCATATACTGTCACATAGAGCTCATTTGAACTATGAAATATAACATAAATATTGGTATAATATATACCATTTCTATATTTATAGAATAGCATATAGGCTCAAGCACTTATAGACAAGGATAAATATTCTAGTAGTCTCTATAATATTCTTGTGTAGTATTTTAATTAAATTTCCAATGGTGTGAAGTGATTACATTTGTAAAAACTGGATTACTTTTAGGAAATTATACTATAATTAGCTAAAAATATTTAATGTATTACAATAGTATGACTTTCTGACATAATAAACTATGCCAATTATCCAGGAAGTATAAAATAGTTACATTAACAATTGTCTACATAAACCACTGATTTAATGTACAGTATTACAAAATAAAAATTCTCTCATAGCTTAATATTTATGGAACACTAGTAATATTTTTTCTTACACAAGGCAGAGAGAAACAGTTTAGGTGGACTTGTGAGCCTATAACTACTCATTAATAAATAATGGAAATCCTAGAGCTCTATGCAAGCTTAACATAGTGTGAGTTTTAAAGTGATCTTTGCTGCCAGCTATAATTCATTGGCAAATGTTATTCTGATGTGGTAGAAAGTATAAGGACCAAGACAACCCCAAATTGACTTATATAAAGTTTACTCATCTTCCTTTCATGTGCAGATATGACGGTGAGCTAACAATGCTGAACCAAATAAATAGTATCAACAGTGTCTTTTAAGATGATTACACTTCTAACTAGTAAAATCCCCTAGCAATAAAATGATATAGAATTACATAAATTGAACATCTTTTAAAAGCCTGGATAAGGAGTTATGGATTGATAATGGCTTAGAAAGACTTGAAGATTCTTAGCTTTTGATGAAAAATACATTTGAAATCAATAACTGGACTCATCTGATGAAGTTCAGATGTTTTAAAAGTACTGAACAGCTCAGAAACTATGATTCTAATCCACATGTAAACATGAAAAATATTTTATCTAAGAACTTTATAGACTTCTTATGCTAAATTTCCAAGATAATTTGGAGGTGTTTCGGATGAATACTAAATTTTGTAAGTGAGCGAAACTCAAATCTCTGGCAAGCCATAACACAAATCTAAATTAGTGAAAGTTCAGAGGGGAGATGTTAATGAAATATTTTAAATGATGGTTTTGAGGAACGCAGTTTTGGCTTCTGGAGAACAATGCCCTGGCACACACCAGTTCAATCACACTCAAACATTCCTCCCTATTTGGCATTCTTGATTAACACAAGTTGAAACAATTTTGTTTTACTTACATTCAGAATGATGAACAGCGCGAACACGAAGCGTGTGAAGTTGAGCTTCATTTTCGGTTTTTGAAGATCCCTACTTTGTCCTAGAATTATATCAAAATAACAGAAATTTAAGTTAATATAGCTTTGATATCAATTTCTTTTTTCCTTTTCTCTCCTCTTTGATTTGAATAGGATCAATGGCCGAAGACAACTTAAATAAAATACATGTATGTAAGAACAGTATGCTTGTGACACGGTTGCATGGTCCACTGCTCCTCCCATCGAAAAGATTTTTGCACCTATGACTATCAAAAAAATCTGGAATGACCTTTGAATATCAAGACTGAAGGAAAGAAATTCCAAAAAAAAATCAAGAGTAATCCATGTTGACTTAAGTAGCGTGTGCCATTAATAGAACTGCTGAAAGTTGCAATGGAGACATCCACAAAAAAGTGAACCCTACTGGATATGAGCAAATAAACTCTGTAGTCTATGAAGGATTAATAGTTATACCCTGTAGGTAATGCAAGGTCAAGTCTAAAAGTAGACTTTCTTAGATCTCTGTGTATTTTTTCTTTAAACTTCAAGTTGCTATTAAGAATAGGAACACTTATACACTGTTGGTGGGATTGCAAATTAGCAAACCTGCTTTGGAGATCAGTGTAGAGGTTTCTCAGAATACAGGAATGGATCTACCATATGACCCTATGATACGTCTTCTCTCTGTCTTTCCAGAGGAATTGTAATTGAAGTCAGAATATTATAGTGATGTGTACATATTCATGTTTATAGCGGCACAATTCACAATAGTCAAATTATGGAACCAGCCTTGGTGTTCTTTATCAGATGAATGGATTAAAAAACTGTGGTATATACACACAATGGAATTTTACTCAGACATAAAGAATAACAAAATTATACCAGGTGTAGGAAAATGGATGGAACTAGAGAATATTATGCTAAGTGAGGTCAGCCAGTCTCAAAAAGTTAAGGGTCATTCGTTTTCTCGCATATATTAAATCTAGAGAGAAATCTGGAGACAAAAGGATAAAGGAGGAGAGTTATGAGAAGACTAGTAGAAGGGGATTTGGGGGGGGAGATGGAGAGGGAAGAAGGGAGATGATAAAGGAAACAGTTCAAGTAATTCTGTGTACATATATGAAGTTGTTGATACCAATCTTAATATGTGTAGAGAGGAGGAGGGAGCAGGGTGGGATCCAGAGGGAAACACAGAAAGTGCTGTGTCCAGGTATGATTCTATCACTCTGAACCTCATTATGATGTGTGATTATAGTGCACTCATAAAAATATATTAGAAAAAGAATAAGTTCCTTCCACAGTGAGGATTGAGGATATTATTACAGCTTGCCATTCCAACCCAAGAGTACAACACTGAGAGCAGGCTGCTCTGTCATAAGCATCTAACAGTTCCTATGGCTCTGGAGGTAATGGTATATAAGGACAGATAATAAAGGGGTCAAAATTTAAAAGTATATTACTTTTCATCAGTGGGATTTGTGTGTAAGCTATATTTAACTAGGGGTGAGCTGTTATGATTGTTTCTTAAGTGGTACAACTGCTTCATACACTATATTCTCTGTATCACTTACAGATTTTACCTACTCTGCTTGGTATCTACAATGTGTGCCTACTGTATGCCCCCCTCAGGAATAAATGCTATTCAATTTACATATTGCTACAACAATAAATGCAGAATATAAAATATAATTTTGAAATGTCATCTTACTTCAAATCCACTCTGTAAATGAAACACACACATATACCTGCAGTATATGCCAAGGCACTCACTACAAGCATGCAAATGCAGGGGTGCTGGACAAGATGTGATTCCATCCTAGAAATTACAAGGTCCTCCCATAGTAACAAGCACCAATATCATCATGGAGAAAAACAAAGAGGAAGAAACTGAAGTTGAATCCTAGATGTATAGCTTGGTAAAAGGACAAATAATGAAGAAATTTAGAGAAAGAAGTAGATGGATGAGGATTTTTAAAATTTGTATTTTCTCACTTAATTGAGAATACTACCATCTGGGTATCTTGGGTGAGACTATTTCCTGGTGTGAAAGGTAAGAATTTTGAAACACATACATACATGGGAAACTGACAAGGCTTCCCTTAACTAGATTCAGCTTTTTGAATTCCTAAAGGTCTGCTGCTCATCTTAGTACTTTGACTTAGCATCTGAGAGAAGCAGAGTGTGTGGAATATTATAGGTGTCAGATGGAAGCATTAATTATTGTGATCAGTACACAGTGCACACATGTATTAAAATATCACACTGTAACTCATAAATATGTACAAATATTATGTGTTAATAAAAAATTGTTAATCCATAAAGGAGATGAAAATGTGTATAATCCTGATTAGATCATTATACATTATATATTAGATTATCATACTGCATCCCATGAATATGAACAGTTTAAATAATAACTAATTTTAAAAAGAATGAGAAAATCCAGGTCTCCTCTTAACATGAAAGTCCTACTCATTAAGTCTAAATGTGAGACCTGAGATTGGTGAGAGGCTGGCTTCTCAATGAAGGTCATGCTGGGGTCATCAGCTAATTGGCTTGTTATATCTATGTTGTATATTTGATGTCAATTGATATTTTGCAATGTGGAAGTTGCTCAGTTTGACTCAACTGTATCATTAAAATGAAGAGCACTGGAAGTCATTGAAGACTAGCTACTTTTAAGGTGAATTCAGCTGTCCCATCATCATGCTATAGGAAACAGAAGCCCCAAGGCTTCAAAGCCCAACACATTACTTTTACAATTGTGCCATGAGCAACCAAAGTTAGTAAGAATAGTATGGAAATAGAACTGAGAATGAACATTGGCAAGTAACTGAGGGAGCGTAGATGAGAAGCCAGGTCCTTTCTTTTGACTTATTAATTGAAGAGGCTATGATTTTAAAGTCTTGCATTATTTTAATCTATAACAAATGTCTAATGCCTAAGTTTATAGCTAATCTCTGCTGCACTGGGCTTGACTCTAATCAGATAAGTTAACCTGTAATTGTCTTGATTAAATGGTGCCTCATACATATGCCTCTTGGAAAAAACATATTGTGTTGATTCCTGATAAGTCAATGAAGAAAACAGAGAAACATAAGGCAAAGAAAAATAGAATCAAAGTAGAGATTCCAATAATCTAAAGATTATTAATGCATAAGATTATTTATTTATTACAAATTAATCCATTAAAATTTTAATTTCAAACCATAAAATTTTGGGGTTTTTATATATAATATTTTCATTCCATTATTTTTTATCTTGCTCTGAACATGAGGAAACAAGTAATGAGAACTAATTCAACCACGGAAAATGCAGGATGAATAACAAAGGCTGATGGCTTAGTTGAAGTGATGATTAAAAGATAGAATGAAAGGAGGTTGCAGTAGAATCTAGAGAAAAATGAGTGTTGGATCACCTGGGTAGGATTCAGTGTCTGATTGGTTTTGTTCATTCACCTTATTATATACCTATATTTTTCCCATGTGGGAAAAGCATGGAATTTCAATGTCTGAAAATAAAGTATTTATTCTCATAGACCAACATTTCCACAAAAGAGTGTTCCATAGTAATCTCAACAGGAATAGTACAAAATATGGTTTCTATGGCCAAATATGTTTAGGAAATTCAGTCTTACTTAAACTCCTCTTAGATATTTACCATAGACATTAGCCCTTTAAGTAAGGACTTTAATTTTCTTGTACTAAAAACATCCATTTGACTTTAACTTTTCATTCTCCCAAGCCTCTTTGATCATAAAACATTTTTGTTTGTTTGCGTAGGGACAATTAATAACCCATCTACAGAATACACTTTGGAAAATACTCTTTAAACTCGATTCAATTTGTAACCCACTAGTCAATGAGGCCTGTGAGTCCTGAGAGTAAGCTGCTCTCTTATCTAAAAATTATTTCTTTCTTTTCTGTGCAAAAGGGGAATGTCTGAGGTCTTAAATGGTCCCTATCCTTGATACAGAGCCCAAAGCTATTAGCAGGTATCCCAAAGGCAACTGGTGCTATGGAGCATTACTGTTAGGGAGCTCTCCACTATCACCCTGGCTTTAGGAGCAAGGAGTGGAATGAGGTACGTAAGCAAAGAGAAGTCATCAAGAAGAAGTAAGCATTACTTATCTAAAAGCACCCATGGGCTTTTGTCACCCATTTCAAATTTCAAATTTGTCATGTTTTTCTAAGACAGCTCTATTTACTATGTTTCTATAGATATAGTCTGGGAAGGTAAATGGATTTTGTGAAACTACAGGGTAGGATAGCTTGCTGTCTTACAATGGCATCTTTTTGGACAACTTGATTACAGAGCCTATTTGAAAATCATTTTTCATTACTATGGGAACTAATTTGCCAAGGCCTCATGTGGTCAAGCCCAATTTATGTGGCCACATGAAGTAAAGCAGAGCGCCTTTCTGCTCCTCATCACGAGCTCATAATGCTTATCTAAATCCAGGCTCCACATCTAGCTGGAAAAACTCTGGCAGGCTCTGAAAAGTGGAGCTGTTCTTGGTAAACAACATGGCACACAACCTAAGAGGAAAAATTCAGACGACAGGCGAATTGGGACTAAAATGATGCCCTGTTGAGAGAAATGAGACATTTTATTTGACTTCCATCAAAGACCTCAGACAGCTAAGTCTTTTCCATTAGGGCCATTCAAACGTAGCAGACATAGGACATAGAACTATTAGAGACTTAGCCATGTTCTACTGTGTGTTATGAATATCTATCAAGTAACTGGCTCTTGGTAGTTACTATTTTCAGTATCATGCTAGACAATTACATATGTGTTCTTTGATTTCACCCTTAAGGCAACATATTGTTGATTCTCCTTTTATGCTGAATTTATTGAGGAGCAAATCAAAGCTTAAGGAGATTAGGTTAGTTTTCAGTTATGCAATTGCTTCATGGACAAATTGGTGTTCAGACTTTTAGTTCAGTGCTCTTCCAATGTCTCAGAGAGGTCTCTCCAATTTCCAGGTCACAGACTGTGTCCATGGTGGACTATAACCAGCCCAATGCCTTTCATATCAAGCATGTTCAATTATTATTATTATTATTTATTATTATTATTTTTTGCAGTACTGGAGATTGAATCCAGGAGCATTTTACCTCCAAGCTACACCCCTGGTCCTATTGTTTATTCTTTATTTTGAAACTGTGTCTCACTAAGTTGTGGAGGACCTCACTAAGTAGCTGAGGTTGGCCTCGAGCTCGGATCCTCCAGTTTCAGCCTCCCAAGTACTGGGATTACAAGCATGTGCCATCATGCCCAGTCAATTATTTTTTTAAATATCTGAATAGCTGTAGCTTTCAGATCTTTTTAAGTTTTCCACAGCCAGCCCAAGTTTTAAAACACTCATTCTCTACTATATCTGTTCATCAATTCAAGAGAAGTTATTTTCACTGTCATTTTTAAGCATAGAGATAGCATTTCTATTAATAATGGCCTAAACATTAAAAACCAAATGCCTACATTACAGAAATAGTTGATGAGAATATTCAGCTATTAAGGAGGAAGGGGTATAAAGAACACTCAAAGATACTAGACTAACTTTGGTCAAAACAGTATAAGTGATTTGACAAAGTTTGCAGGGTTTCTGGTCTCATTGCTTTAAACTTGTCAGCATTTCTATTCTGAAACCTATTTCTCTGAGTACCTTTAATCACACTTGGTACCAGAAAACAAAGAAGATGCAAAATGTAAAATTAAGCAACAATGTATACTAGTTTGATGAACCTAACTTTGATTAGACTTTACTTTGATTCTGGATACAATAGGCCACTTGACAGAATAGTTAACACAAAGTTCACTACAAAGCTTGCACATGGGAAGTCCTCGGTGAACAGTTACTGACCAAAACAGACACATTGCCCCTAAGCATTTGGGTAGGCAGCATTAATCAATGTGGCGATATTAAAGAAATGACTCAGAATCACGTGTAGTTCAAAAGTGTGCCATTACTCCAATGAGTATTATTAATGGATAATTAGATAAGATTTAGATAACTAAAGCTAATTTGACTAAAAGGCAGTGAAACCTCATGTGCAGTCTCTAGCATTGGATCTCTAACAGCAGCCCTGATAGGGACAGGGGAGGTAGACACTGTTCAGCTAAAATCAATTTAATTAAAAATACATCATGAGCTATTAACGTGTGTTTCAATGCAGTCTCAAGACAAAGCTGCACTTCAATATGTGAGAGGCTGGGAGGAGAGTGACACAACTTAAAGGGTCAGCTTGAACAAAGATGGAGATGCAGGAATCATTGAGTGCATCGAAGAAGCTCTAAGTGGGCCGATTCCCAAGACCATGCTCTTACTCACAATATATGTGCATGATATATGTATCAATGTTTATATACACATATTTATTTATCATATACATGAATAAATAAATAAATTCACAATTCAATTTTGGGCAAATGAAGTTTGAATTGTCAGAAGGATGTCTGTTGAGTCAACTAGGGCAAATATGGGAAGGGGAGTCAGTGTGGTTTAATGAAAAATAGTGGGCCAAGTAATCTGGGATTTCTAATCTAAGCCTAGAACAACCTCAGATTCACCATGTGTCTCTTAAACATGTTATTGTACCCTTTGGGGCATTCGTTTCATTAGATATAAAATCAGAAAATGGAACCATAATTAAGGGTCTTTTTCACTCTAAAATATACTCTAAATTGTGTTTCAATAAAATGCAAAGAATACATTTGGCAAAGAGACAGAAGAGCAATTTATAAGTAAATAGTTAATTTATCCAATCAAATACAAATATGAATAAAAACAACAGTTTTCACATTGTGTTCTCCAAGACACCTGTGAACACTCACTTAATAACAAAGAAGGGAATAAGTTTATTGGAACAAAGTTTGAGAAATGTAGAATACCATATAATTGTCTCTGAAAATTTCTAAGTACGTTAGGATAATAAAGGTGCTGAGAAGTCCTGCAACAATGGAATCTGATAACGCATGGAAGGGCTCGGGTTGAACCTTTACCATAGCTCTTCATCCAGTGCACACGCTATATTCCCACTCTGCCCCCTCAGCGGACTGCCCCAGCTGCCTTCAATGCCCTGTGGTGAAGCCTCACAAGCCTGATCTTGCTGGGATAAAAGGAACCATAACCACAGTTCTTCCTCTTGCCCAGTTTGACTTCTCCTAATCACCTTCAAGAATTCTGTTTAGTTCTGATTTTGAGGATATCTTAGGATAGAATAAATGAGGTTAAATAAAGGGATATTCTAGAATGTTATTCAAAATATTTAACAACTATTGCTGCTGAAACATGCTCCAAGCAGAACAATTGCTGGCTGTTAACCACAGGCACTGTTGTGCCAATGCTCCCTGGCTGAAAACCACTTTCTTCCTTTCCCCTAAAACTTTCCTCTGCCGTGTGCATCTACTTTTTATATTTGTGTTTGCAGAAATGGGGGTGAGCTGGAATGAAGCAGAGATCATTTATTGTATTTATAAATTTACTCATCAATATTTACTGAGATAGATGTAGTATTTGCTCTAATAGAGGCTCTATGAATCAAGAGAATGCCTGACTGGGAGCTACTCTTTATGTGTGCCCTTAATACGCACATCTCCTGGTCCTCCCACCATTTAAGGGATTCCATACTAGGATATTTTCATCGAGAGCCTTACAAGGAACCAGCTTGCTCCTGCATTTCCAATTCCAGAAGCACATGTTTATTAATAGGGAAAAGCACCATCCAGTGTAATTTAATCATAATAAACTTTGCTTTCCTTCTTATGAAGTTATTTAAGAATTCACTTCCCAGAAATTTGAGCAACTTGGAAGTTGCTGTTCTTGTATGGCTGTGTAAGCAGTTCAAAAAGTTCTGTAAAATTAGCCCGATTCCCTTGAAAAACAGAGAGATTAAGTGAGATTAGTGACATCAGGGATGGCCGGCCAAGTTGGATCTCTGAACGTCAGCCACGGTGATGCAAATAGTTTTCATCATAGCAGTTGTTTCCAACCATGACCCAAACAGCTAATAGTCAAAGCTCTGAGATGAGGGTCTTTGATCTAGAATGATGGTGCCAAAGTCAATGTCAATGCGGTAATTACAGTTTTCAGGTGAACTGAATACCCTGTTTTTTAAAGACACTTAGTCCTTGTGGGGGAGCTTGCATATGATCCACCTTGCCAGTTCATTTTTTAAAAAATAAATCTATAAAAAAGTTACAGCACACATGATAAGGCTTAGCAAAATGCAGACTTAATGAAGAGTTCAAAAGAAGTAATCTTAATTAATGTGATTTGGTTGGGGAGTATAGACGGGGTAATAACTGAGAAACCTATACTGTCTCAGTTCAGTTATTGCAGGATGTATATGGGAGCATCTAGGTAACTTAGATAGATAAGTAATACCTATTGAAATTCTCTCAATATTCAATCCACATTTCTGTGACATCTTGCTTCCCTCTGGTGGTGGTATCTGTTCAATTATAGAAGCTAAAGGAAACTGCAGAAATAAGAAGTACGATTTATACACTGTCAGTGAGGTGAAATGGGGTAGCTGAGTTGACCACGAGTTAACCTACATAGGATATACAGCTCTTCTCTAAAAACCTGGCTAACAATAGTTTCCCCAAGCATAGGTTGATTTTAACAAAAGTTCATTGCTCCTCTGCTGTTGCTAATGGGGAGAGTTGCTAATGAGCAGGTTTTCCTGGGACCTGAACTAATGGTTGGCAGGTAGGTTACAGACACTAGGGCTCTTTCTTTAGTCTCTGTTCTAAGCTCAGGAAAGTTCTATTATACTTCGGAAAGATAGAGGCAGATCCTAATGTTTAGTAAGAAAATCTACCTGTTACCCTGGTTGGTTTATATACAAAAAGATATGGCAATCTTTAACCAAATTAAAATGTATTAAAATGGACTCCTTTTTGGAGGGTTGGGGAAGAAGTAGTGGGAAAGGAAGAAAGAAACTAAATTGAACCGAATGCATACTAAGAGCCAGGCAATTCGTATATATCACATCATCATCATATCAAATGAAAATAGGCATTTTTATCTCCGGTTTGTACATAAAGGAAACAAAAGTCAAGTAACATAAGATCTTATAGTCAGTAAGAGGCAGAGCCAGACACTGACAATATTTCAAAATCCATTTTCTTTCCCTATTTCACACTTACTTTAGCAACATGCATATTTAAATAAATGTTATGCAATGAGAGCTTAAAAATAAGTTATCCATTATTTTTCTCTTTAATTGACCTGCTTCTTAAGGATAATATAATTTTTTTCTTTAGAAAAAATCAGAAGTTTGGCAAAGATTTGTCTCATAAACTGATAACATTCTATTTGAAAACTGTTAATTATGTTAGAAGGTATTTCATTCTTTCACTTCATTAATCTATTTTTTCGCTTGATGTCTTTAGAGAATTATATCTTTGTAAACAAATATTTTTACAATTAGTTCCAGATAATTCCAATAATGACAATATACTTTCCTTTAGAGTCTCTTCATGAACACTCTTTATTGAAGAGGTATGGGCTAGTGAACAGCCTTAGTTCTTGTTAGGAATCTATTTCAACCAATAAAAACCTCCAGTAAAGATCAAATGTATATTTTAGACTGAGGAATTTATCTTAGCCCTATAGAAATATCTTTAAGGTTATTTTAAATTAAAACAGTATTCCTTGAAAAAGAAAACAAAGTAAGGCCTATTTTATTAAAATAAGAGTTCGATTATTATATATGTGAGTCCTGTGGCAAGATATGACCTAGTATTCTTACTCTTTATTACCAAAGATACAAGGTATGAAAGCACTCCATTTATGAAGAAGGATGACAATTTCTTGTTCACCCAATATGTTTTTCCTTGTATCAACATGTATAGTAGGTGCCTTGATCCAGCAATCCCTCTAATGGGTGTATAAAATAAATGAATTCAGCACATGGAAGAGACACCTGCACTCTCCTGTGCATTGGGGGCACTGTTTACAATAGCCATGAAATGAAAAAACCTACATGTCCATCAACTGATGAATGGATAAAGAAAATGTGGGACAGGTACACAATGGGATACTATTCAGCCATAAAAAGAATGAAATCCTTTACTTTGTGACAACATAGATGGAATTTGAGATTATTTTGTTAGGTGAAATAAGCCAGAAAGACAAACCTTGCATGATCTCAGTCATATGTAAAATATATAAAATAGTTACTAAGTTGAAAGTAGAATGGTGACTGTTAAGAGTTTGGGAGAGCACCACAGAGGGAAGATGGGGAAGGTTGATTTGTGGGTATTACGATTCAGTTAGATAGAAGTTGTTCTGTGGTGCTATGCACAGTAGGATGATTATAGAAAATGTGCTGCATATTTCAAAAAGCTAGAGTAAAGGATTTTGAATGTTTTCATCTTAAAGAAATGATAAATGTTTGAGGAGACAGATATCTGTAATCTGACTTCAACATTTCACAATATCTACATATGTTATAGACATCCGTATGTACAATTTTGATATTTTTATGTACCCGTTGAAAAATAAAGTTGATTTAAAAATTCTGTATTAGAATACTTAATCACTCAGATGGATGTTTGTGGTATATTATTACTTTTAAAGTACTATGAATTAGATATATAGCATAATAGCATTTTTGTAAATGTACATTTATATATGCATAGGAAAAAAGGCTTTAAGAATATAATAAAATCAACTTTTGAGAACTTATACAGCAGGCCTATTAGTATGTTACCTTTCTTAATCTTTGCAATGGCTTGCCACACAGGTGCTATTAGCTATTATAATTTTGCAACCCTGGAGACTGAGTCTTAAAGGGGCTAGTTAAATTTTAGTTAGATTTGCTGTGTAACAAACAACCCAAATGTCTCCGTGGTTTAAAAGAGATACTTATGTCTTGCTCAAGCTACCTGGGAACTGTGAGGCAGTCACAGCTGCTTCTGGGGATCTTCTCCACCTGATTGGCACTAATCTGTAGCAAGAGTTCTCATGGGAAAGATTAGTCATACCAGGGGAACTAATACAATATGGCATTTCAAGCTTTACCCAGACAAGATAAAAAGACACACCTACTTATATCCCGTTGACCTAAGCAAGTCACAACTCCAAGGCCAAAGTTCATGTGTCATGTATATATAATCTTTTTTTCTGAGGGAGAAGAAGGTGACTCATTTGAAACATGTCTAAGTAGAAGCAGAGAAAGAGAGAGGAAAGTTGTACAGGTTTCCACAACAGAGTGGCAAGGACAGTACTAGAACCTGTCCACATGGTGGGATTGCAAATAATTTTATTTGCTTTTGTTTGTTTGCATTTTCTAATTTTTGCAAAATGAAGAAATTTATTTTGAAAAAAAGAGAAGAGGAGGAAAAAAGTAAAAGACATAATGAACTACCTTGCTCTTATTCTGTGTTTTATTCTCCACTGCTGATAGAAATAGCCCCTGTAGTGTCACTTTGGAGTTCAGAATAAGAAACCTATAGGTGGGATCTATCTCACCTTACTTACAGGGGCCTTCTTCCTTCTGTTTTCAGGTAACTAGAATTATACTTTAAAATATTTGACAATAATGTCCAATAAGGAATAAGTCACAAGTTAAAAGAAGACACTTAAATCAATGGGGATGCCATTTCAGTGGAAATCATTCTCTATAATTAAATCTTCATTCATGATATCAAAAGCAAGTTGCAATAAAAAATGAGTTTGTACTAATTAGCAATAGGTTTAAGACAGAATGTCTGATGGGCTTTCTAATTACATCTCTTAAGAGTGCCCTCATGGTGATTAGGTGTTAAAAATGTATTTCACAAATGTAATTACAAAACTATTAAAGGGAAATGAGTCTCAGTGGTATATGGAGAATAGTCATAATACATTCATAAGAGCAACTCCCTCCAAAACACAAAGGCAGTGGTGTTATAGAAAATTGCCCAAGTTTTCCATTTTAATTCTTATCACTGTTTTGCTTCTTTGGAAATTCCTCCTAACAGGGCAAAAACAATAAGTTCTGCCTTCCATTTCACATTTGCCTTCCCTAATGTGCACTATTATCATAATATTATTTAAGCATAGCTAAAATAGTTGAGTTTTACAACACCTGTGCTTAAAAATAAAGAAATCTCTGACGATAAAATAATAGACCATAAGATAGTTATAATATTTAACCTCAGCAATATTCAGTACTCAAAGAATGCAAGAAGAAATTTTTAAACCACATATTTTCTCTGTTAAGCAATGTCTTTTTCTTTCTCCCATAGTATATACAAGCTATAATCTGCCACTGGGGGCAGACCCTCAATTAGTACTTGTAAAGAAGATGAGTCCCTATATCTACCACACTCTTTGTTGTTTTGACTTACGAGTAATAAATGTTCAAAATATTCAATGTCCTCAACTACCATTCCTTTTCTTTTTCTGCCCTGTAGGCAAAACTATACTGTTTTCCAAATTAATAGAATGAAAAAAAAATTTAAAATTTCCCAAACAAAACAACTTTATATCACAAGAATAAAGCAAAATCAGTCTTGCTCTTCCATCCTGATATTCTCCTAGGCAGATTGAGTTAGTATTATCTATCCACGCCAGTGAAAATTTCCACTAACAAGAAGATCGAATAAGAGGCATACAACACATGCCAGAATCTTGGTTGGGCAGTAATATTTTCATGTGGTTTTTCACCTCTTCACTGGAGATACTGCTGTGAAATGAGTTATTATAGCATAGGCAGTGGATATTTCTCTATGGAAATATTTCTCTAGAACCCCTGACATGGACCCACCACCTCTACTATTTACTAAAGGGAAGTCTCAAGGAAAGTACCAGTTCTGAGTATTTTCAAGATCAACTGAAAGAGGCCTGCATTTCTGGATCTTTTCAATAGTATTTACACAAAGCTGAAGATAACCAAGTGAACAACTCAGTCATCACAAGGGTGTTTATGTAGATATCCCCCAAAAGGTTTGCTTTCACTCTTCAATAAATTGATTTGCCCATCCAGTTGTGTCTAAGCCAAAGATAGAAGAGAATGATGGCACAAATTGTTTAAAAAAAAGCTACGCTTTCATTTGAGACCTTTGGAAGGCTATGATTTTGTGGTAGATTAAAAAAAGTTCAAGCCTGAAAGATGTTTGAGTTGGAAAATTGGATATTGGAGATGATCTAATCTGATGCTCTCATTTGAACACAAAGACATCAAGTCTCAGAGAAAGGACTTGTCCAAAGTTAGAAAGCATATGCATGGGAATGGAAATGAGTATATGCTTGGATGGTCTTCTTTGAACATTTCATTTGGTCTTTCTTCTCTCCTGCCTTCTTTCCTACTTCTTCCTTCAGGGAACTGTCAAACTTCTCCACTATGAGCCATTATGAATACTAAATAAAGAAAAGAGGAGATAAACCATGTCTACATAGTAGTACAAAAAGAGAATCTATCTCTCTGCAAAAGAGGATGTAAAATCACATGCACATACATTTCTTTATACTGTCCTATTGTATACATAGAGCATCTTAATATTTTAAAGTAGCTTTGGACTCATGTCACGTGTCAGGGTTCAAAATGTATTCCTCACTCTCCAAACTCTGATGTTGAAATTCCAACCCAAGTGCCCCAGAATGAGATTGTATTTGAAGCTGGGACCTTAAGATTAAATGAAGTCATTAGAGTGGGCCCTAATCCACCAAGACTGGTCTCCTTAGAAGAAAAGATTAGGAGGCACAAAGAAAAAACTATGTGAAGGGGGAAGATACCTTTCTATAAGCCAAAGGCCTCAGAAGAAACCAGCCCATGTGGAACCTTGATCATGTACCAAACCCAGGGACTTACACATGTTAGGCAAGAGTTCTACCACTGAGCCACATCTCAGCCCCAAGAAGGCTTTGATTCTGTAACTTAAGGTCCATAGCAAGCCTTGAGAGTGTTTTAACCAGGGCAGTGGAGGAGTACTAACATATATATTAGGTAACTTAGAGGAAATTTTGGAAGCAGGAATCAAAATACAATGACCATGTGGAGCAGCTGTAATTGTCCAGGGAGAGACACTTGTGACTTGAAGGTAATTCCAGAAGTAAAACTGACAAAACTTAATCTTGGATTAAAATGGGGGAATGTGAGGAAGACTAGAGGATATTCTGGGTTTTTGTCTAAGTAACTGGCTGAGGTGGTAGGATTCACTGAGAGAAGTTACCTTGGGGAGGATGAGGCTTTGTTGGGAGGCTCATAAGTTTAGGACATGTAGTGGTTTTTATTAAAGACCAACTTCACAGTTTCTCATCCATAGTCACCTGTGTTTCTCAGTCATCAACTCACCGTGACTTTAAGAACAGTCATGGAGATAATGTTTAATTTTAGTGTGTCTCCTTAATGTCCTTAAAGCAAATGCACTATCACTATGAAATACATTATGTTGAGACTATAATGCACCAATAAAAGTATTAAATAAAATAAATTTTAAAAATGTATATATAACACGAAACTTTTATAAATTTTACATGGGATCAGCAACCATTTGGTTGAGTATAAACAGAGGGTGCACCCTCTTGTTTAATTAAATACTGCTAGAGAACCTAAAATATTTAAGATAATTATGTTTTTGATGGAATGAATTACACTATGACTTGTACAGACAATCTGAAAAGTCTAATTAAAAAGCAATTGCTCTTGCAGAGCAAAAGATGCTCTCGAGTGCGTCTTGAAGAGCCTCGTGTGGTCTGGTTGCATCTACCCCTTATACGTGCAAGGGTATCATACAATTCTAAAGAAAATTACATGGTTCTGAGTAGCACTCATAAATTTTTCCCTCAATAAATGGTGACACTGAATTAACTCATGATAACCATTTTTCTTCCAATAAGTGATTACCACGCTTAGGAGCTGGTATCTAATTAATAAGTTGGTAGAGCCTATTATTTATAGTAAGAGAAAATATTTAAGACAGACCATAGTCTTCATAAAGGCATGAAGGCCAAGAGGACTTTTTTTTTATTTTTTATTTTTTGGTACTAGGGATTGAACCCAAGGGAATTCTATCTATGATAATACCAACCCCTTTTTATTTGAAGCAGGGTATCGCTAAGTTGCTGAGGCTGGCCTTGAATCTGCAATTCTCCTGTCTCAGCCTCCCAAGTACTGAGATTCCAGCTGTGCATAAACATGCCAAGCTTCAAGAGTGACTCTTAACTCTCTCTTTATATATCTCCATTGTCTAAATCCAAATAGGAGGCTGTTGCTCTGCCATAATAGTCTGCACTCCCTAGAAACCCCAGAGAAATGGCTTTTACCTGCAGGCAAATTTCAACTTCTCTCAGGGCATTTCTAGGTTAATGTGAAAATAATACAGATTGACTCCAAAGGAAATTGGGATATAAGGAATCCAAAATAACAATTAGTGGTCTCAAAATTTCCAGACAGAATGTGAAAAAGGTTCTTTATTTTCAAGGAAGATCAAGTTAATCACTAATATTAATAAATGTTTAAATGAGGAAATCTTTCCAAATAACACCTATTGCTAACAGTAAAACCACATAGCATACTTTTACTTACTAGGACAC
>PVLC010033687.1:0-17357 GCA_004027655.1 Graphiurus murinus | reverse complement strand
AAGCACTGGAAAAACAAGAACAGTCTAACCCCAAAGCCAGCAGAAGACAGGAAATCATGAAAATCAGAGCAGAAATGAATGAAATAGAGAATAAAAAAACAATACAGAAGATCAACAAAACCAAAAGCTGGTTTCTTGAAAAAATAAACAAGATAGATAAACCATTGGCCAACCTAACCAAAAGAAAGAGAGAATCAACACAAATTACCAAAATAAGAGATGAAAAGGGTGATATTACCACCAACAGTGCACAAATACCGAAGATAGTCAGAAACTATTTTGAAAACCTATACTCCAACAAAATGGAAAATCTAGAAGAAATGACAAATTTCTAAACACAAACAACCTCCCTACATTGAGTCAAGAAGATATCGAAAACTTAAACCGACCAATAACAATCAAAGAGATAGAAACAGCAATAAAGTTTACCATCAAACAAAAGCCCAGGGCCAGATGGTTTTCCAAGTGAATTTTATAAAGCATTTATAGAAGAGCTAATCCCAATACTCCTCAAGCTATTCCATGAAATAGAAAGAAACGGGACCCTCCCAACCACATTCTATGAAGCCAACATCACATTAGTACCAAAGCCAAATAAAGACAGCTCAAGAAAAGAAAACTATAGGCCTATATCATTGATGAATTTAGATGCAAAACTGCTAAACAATATACTAGCAATGCGCATTCAAAACCACATCAAGAAAATTATACACCATGACCAAGTCAGGTTCATCCCAGGGATGCAAGGCTGGTTCAACATACGAAAAACAATCCATGTAATTCACCACATAAACAGAATCAAAGACAAAAATCACATGATTATCTCAAGTGATGCTGAAAAAACATTTGTCAACATCCAACATCCATTCATGCTAAAAGCACTTCAGAGACTTCAGAGAATTGGAATAGAAGGAACATACCTCAACATCATAAAGGCAATATACAATAAGCCCATGGCCAATATCATATTAAATGGAGAGAAACTGCAAGAGTTCCCACTAAAAAAAGGAACAAAGCAAGGATTTCCATTATCACCTCTTCTGTTCAATATAGTACTTGAGACTCTAGCCAGAGCAATAAGGCAAGAGAAGGAAATCAAAGGGGTAAAAATAGGGAAAGAAGAACTAAAACTATCCCTTTTTGCAGAAGACATGATATTGTACGTAGAAGACCCAATAAACTCAACCAAAAAACTCATAGAACTGATCAACAAATTCAGCAAAGTGTCTGGATACAAAATCAATATTAAAAAATCAGAAGCTTTCCTGTATGCCAACCATAAATCCATTGAAAAAGAAATTCAGAAAACAATTTCACTCACAATAGCACCTGGAAAAATAAAATACTTAGGGATAAATCTAACCAAGGAGGTAAAAGACCTCTTATAAGGAAAACTACAAAAAGTTGAAGAAAGAAATCGATGAATACCTTAGAAGATGGAAGGATCTACCATGCTCTTGGATAGGCAGAATAAATATCATCAAAATGGCCATCTACCCAAAACTGATCTACAGATTCAATGCAATACCCATGAAATTACCAAGGGCACTCCTCACAGACATAGAAAAATCAGTCCTTAAATTCATCTGGAAAAACAAAAAGCCCAGGATAGCCAAAGTAGTTCTTAGCAACAAGAACCATGCAGGAGGTATCACAATACCTGACTTGAAACTCTACTACAAAGCCACAGTAATAAAAACAGCTTGGCATTGGCACAAAAACAGACACATAGACCAATGGAGCAGAATAGAAGACTCAGAAATAGACCCACAGACTTACATTCAACTGATTTTTGACAAAAGAGCCAAAAATATACACTGGAAAAAGGATAGCCTCTTTAACAAATGGTGTTGGCAAAACTGGTTAACCATATGTAGGAAACTGTAAATAAACCCCACTTTCTCACCCTGCACAAGAGTCAACTCAAGGTGGATTAGACACCTGGAAGTTAGGCCAGAGACCTTGAAGCTACTTGAAGAGGGCATAGGACCAACACTTGAACACATAGGCACAGGTAAAAACTTTCTCAACAAGACCTCAAAAGCACAAGCAACTCAAAGGAAGATCAATACATGGGATTGCATTAAACTGAAGAGCTTTTGTGCAGCAAAGGAAACTATCAAGAACCTAAACAGGGAGCCTACAGAGTGGGAGAAGATTTTTGCCAGTTACTCTTCGGATAGAGGTCTAATATCTAGGATATACAAAGAACTCAAGAAAATCACAGCTAAGAAAGCAAATACCCCAATCAAAAATGGGCAAAGGATCTAAATAGATACTTCACAAAAGAAGAAATACAAATGGCCAATAAATGTATGAGGAAATGTTCCACATCATTAGCAATCAGAGAGATGCAAATCAAAACTACCCTGAGATTTCACCTAACTCCAGTCAGAATGGCAATCAATCATAAAAAACACGAACAACAACAACTGCTGGTGAGGATGTGGAGAAGTGGGAACTCTAATACACTGTTGGTGGGATTGCAAACTAGTGCAACCACTATGGAAAAGAGTATGGAGGATCCTCAGAGGTATGGGAATGAACCTACCATATGATCCAGCAATACCACTTCTGGGTATCTACCCAAAAGAATGGAAACCAAACTATCAGACCGACGTACGTGTATCTATGTTTATAGCTGCACAATTTACAATAGCCAAACTATGGAAGCAGCCAAGGTGTCCATCGACAGATGAATGGATTACAAAACTATGGGATATGTACACAATGGAATTTTACTCAGCCATAAAGAAGAACAAAATCATGTTATTTGCAGGGAAATGGAGGCAACTGGAAAACATTATGTTAAGTGAGATTAGCCAGTCACAAAGAGTAAAGAAGCATATGTTCTCCCTAATATGCGGATGCTGGGGAGAAGATGGGGCATAAGAGGGTCTCCAGATGAAAAAGGAGAGACCCTTGAAAGCAAAGAAGTTGATTTAACTGAAGGGGTTGGACGGGGGGGCACACTAATGTATATCAATGTTACTCACTAAACTGAACTTGAGAGGGAGGGAGGGCGAGGGAGCGGGGTGGGAATTTGGGGAAGGGGTCAAATGAGAATTGTGAGCACATATATCGTTATCAATTTGTTACCTAACAAAGATGTATGCTTACAATGTATGAATAAAAATAAAAATTAAAAAAAAAAGAAATTTTGCAAAGAAAAAAAAGAAAGCCTAGCATTGTAAATTTCACAAGTCTGGTGAGGGAGTCAGGGGAAAGCTCAGTTGCTTTGTGTATGTTTGTCACTATTCCTATGAACTGCATTATGTAACACTATAATGTGCCAATAAAAGTATATAAAAATAAATAAATAAATTTCTCAAATCATGAAAAACAAAATTCTCTGATATTACTTCTTTGAAAATGTTGTTTATTCCATTAGTTTCAACTTCTAATCCCTCTTCTATGCCTATTATTCTTAGGTTAGCCCTTTTAAAATTGGCCCAGATCTCATCGATGTCGAATTCATACTGTTGAATTCTTTTTCTAAATTATGTACAATGGATTCATTTTTGGAATGGTCATCTTCTAAGAGTGATATTCTATTTTCCATGTGATCTAATCTACTGTTTATGGTTTGTATTGATGCCTTCACTTCAATTATTGCATCTTTCACATCCTTCACTTCCCTCAAGGCTTCTTTATGATTCCTGCTCAGGGTGTCAGATTCTTTATTTGTTCCTTTATTTCTTTCTAGCTGTCTCTGCATTCTTTCTGGAAGTTTTGTATCATTTCTATTATTAAGGATCTGAATTGTTCTTCTGGTAATCTCTGCCATTCAGTGTTGTTGAGTTCTGTTATTGTGGGATTGTGTTGACTCATTATTTCTGTGGTATTTGTACTTCCCATGGGTTCCCTGTTCTTAAATTTATATCTTTGCTGCTCTTGCAAGCTTTCTCTGAATTTATAGGTTTCTTATTTTTATTTTCTCTCTGTGTATGGTATCTTGCACTGAGTTGCAATTACTCTGGGAATTCTTCTGCCCACTCTATTGGTGCCTTTGGTGGGTTTCAGGTGTTGACTTCTAGGGTCTAGCAAAAGCTAACAAAGCAACCAATGCTGATTTGTCCTCTGCAGACTTTTTGGGTATATCTCTGCTGTTGTGGGGGGCTGGCAAAATGACAGCTGCCACTGCCTCGCATGCACCAGTTCCTTTGTTCTCCCTGGTCTGCTTTCTGGGTTCTGATCAGCTGCTTTTGTTGCTTTGTTCACTTTTCTGCTGTTTTACTTTTATTTCCTTCCATCAAGAAGCTGCTTTTGCTGCAGTTTTGATTCAAGCTCTGCAGTGCAGTTGATCGCTGCTCTGGCTCTCAAGGAAGAGATGAGTGGGGGTGGCCCTATGCTGGCTTATGCTGGTCATCCCACACATTCCGGTCACTGTTGAAGGTGCAGGGATATGCCGCCTGGTTAGGATGTGAAGTTCTGGAGTTGCTTACTCCACTTCTGGTCGCTGGGAATGCAGAAAGTCCTTAAATATCTCGGTGTTAGTAGACTCCGGGCAGCCGGCTCAATGGTGGCTGCCGCTCCATGGTGTGGCACCGCTGCTGCTCAGATGGGCTCCTTTGCTCTCCTTGGTCAGCTTTCTGGGTTCTGTTCAGCTGTACTTCAGTTTTCATAGCTTTGTTCACTTTTTTGTTGCTTTTTTTCTTTTGTCAAGAAGCCACTTTTATGGCAGATTTGATTTGACCTTAGAGCACCTGAGGAGAGGTGTTTTACTCAGATGCCATCTTCCCGGAAGTCAGTGCCTATGTTTTCATTTGTTAGTTTTCTTACAATAAAAACTTAAGCGGGTTGAGAGTTGTGGCACACACCTGTAATCCCAGTACTTGGGAAGCTGAGGCAGGAGGATCACATGTTCAAGGCCACTTTGCAGTAACTTAGTGAGACCCTATTTCAAAATAAAAAGAGCTGAGGGCATAGCTTAGTGATAGAACACTCACTTAGCATTTGCAAGTTACTGGGTTCAATCTCAAGAACCACACATACTAAAAAAAGACTTTAAGCTAATTATTTAGTCACCTTAGGAGACAGTGATTTTTCAGTGAGTATTACAGGGTGGGAGATCTTAAATTCCACACAACCCCAGTCCAACAGAAAGTGAAGGCACCATATAAGAAAGGCTGTGAAGAGAGGAGAAAGGGTCACATTCCAGGAGAAAAAGCATCTGGAATGGGCCATTCTTGAGAATGGAAAGGTGGCCTGAGGCAATGGGGTTAAGCTCCAGAGACATGTCTGGAGTGGTCTATTTTCATATATAGAAAGCAACCTGGAGTGTTCCATGTGTGGAGTTTTATAGTCCCTCTAGACACCTTCTTTATATGTATTACATTTTGGGGTGACTGACGACTCCTTGCATGTCACACCTTAGTGACCCTGTGTTGTTTATCCATCCTCTTCCCACAGGGAGGGGTTCAAAGTGAGCAAGGCTCTGCAGGTAGACTTCCGGTTCATCCCAGCAGATCCCATCTCTCCCCCCTTCTCACAGGGAAGGGGTCAAAGTGAGTCTTTGCAAGTCCAGTCTGTCCCAGCTGACCCCATCTGTTAATGTCTAGCTAGCTACCTAAAAAGAGGACCTATCAGGTCCCTATCCCAAACAGGAGACAAGGGGGCCCTGAGCTAAAGGAAGTGTCAAAGTTCAGGTGTAGCAAATGAGGGGAGGACAGAACTCTGAGGATAGGCACACTCAGATTTTAGGTCTTCCAGATTTCTGAGTTAAGAAGTAGCGATGCCCAACTTTGTGGAGAAGGAAATTTGAATCCAAACACATGACCAAATTGGGATCATCCCTGGCTCATTATATCTGAGCTTACTGCCCATCACCAGAGGACTCGGAGCCCAATAGTCATGTGTGAGCAGATGCTTGCTGATTCCTGAGGAAGGAAGGAGCATCCAGAAAAATATCTTTTGGTCTCTTATTCAGGAAAGCCTTCTTTGACTCCTCCATTGGGCGAAATCCTTTTAAAGTCTCTCTCTCTCTCGTTGTACTTGGAATTGAACCCAGGGGCATTCTACCTCCAAATTATACTCCCGTATCCTTTTTATTTAATTAATTAATTTATGTTTTGAAATGGGTTCTCGGTGGGTTGCTGAGAGTTGCTTTTTTGTTGAGGTTGTCCTTGAACCTGTGATCCTCCTGACTCAGCCTCCCAAGTACTGGGATTACAGGTATGTGCCATCATGCTTCATTCCTAAATTCTCTTTCAAAGAAGATCTTAGGTCCAGATTAGACCTGGGTCCTTAACCTGGTTCTGCCAATCTTCTTGCCTTCTCTGAAGGTATTTCTACTTTTTAAAGGGTGATAAAATAGTACCTTCTTTGTAATATTTGTTGTGATGATTGGAGGAAATGTATGCATAGTTCATAGCACATAACAGGTACTTAAAACACAGTAGCTCATATCATCATCATCGGCCTGCTTGCTCTGCCCTGCTGAACTGAGCTTTCAGCATTTGAGGGGGGAGGTACTGAGGATTGAACTCGGAATCTTTCTATCTCTGGGCTACACTACCAACCCTTTTTATTTTTTATTTTGAAACAGAGTCTTGCTAAGTTGCTGAGGGCCTTGCTAAGTTGCTGAGTCTGTCCTCGAATCTGCAATACTCCTGTCTCGGCATCCCAAGCACCACAATTATAGGCATGTACCACCATGCCTGGCTGAGTTCTGAGAAATTAATAAGAAGGGCAAAGAGCCGGGCGTGGTGGTGCATGCTTGTAATCCCAGCATTCGGGAGGCTGAGACCAGAGGATCCGCGTTCGCAGCCAGCCTCAGCTACCTAGTGAGGCCCTCCGCAACTTAGTAAGACTCGGTTTCAAAATAAAGAATAAAAAATAGGGCTGGGGGTGTAGCTCGAAGGTAAAATGCCCCTGAGTTCAATCCCTAGTACTGCAAAAAAAAAAAAAAAAAAAAAAAAAAAAAAAAAAAAGAAGGGCAAGGGATATTCCTTGATATGGTATGTTGTCCATAATTACACAGGAAGGGCAGACTTCTTAGTTATATTCCATGTTCCCATCTTCTGTTATTTGAGAGCTGGCATAGTCTCCGGCTATCAAAATATAACCTTAGGTAAGATTATTGTTTAACAAGGAGTCTGGCCTTAAGGTGAAGGGCATAAAATCTAAGGAGGGAAACCAAGCTCAACCAGTGGATGGGAAAGCAGTAGGCAGGAAACATTTGCCTCAGTGCCCCTCAAAACCCCAGCCCACTGTACACACAAGAAAAAGTGAGTTTTGAGTTTTGAGGGAATTGCCTCAATTTGATAAAAGATGTCTACAAAAACCTTTAATGGTTAGAAACTTGAAACATTACTACTAAGATCAGGAACAAGACAAGGATGTTCCCTCTCATCACGGATTACCTTTATTGCTCTAGAAGTCCTAGTTAATATGATATAACATGAAAAGGACAGAAAAATATACATAAGAAAGATTAGGAAGAAAGGAAGAAATTTTGTTTGCAGATGACAGGATTATTTGTGTAGAAAATCATAAAGAATCTACAATAAACACCCAAGAACTAACATGCAATTATACAGGGTTGAAGAATACAAGTTTAATATAAAAATCAATAGTTTTATGTATACAAGCAAATAAAGTTTAATCTTGTTCTACATGTTTAGTTAAACTAGTCCTACATAAACAAGTAGAATTTGAAATAAATACAAATTACCATTTATATTTGCAAGGATGAAGGATACAAGTTTAATATACAAATATCAATAGTTTACATGTATATGAGCAATGAACAAGTAGAATTTGAGATAAAACCACATTAAATTTTATATTCCCATGAAATACATAGGTAGAAATCTAATAAAATATGTACAAAATATATATGAAGATAATTACAGCCAGGTGTGGTGGCACATGCTTGTAATCCCAGCATTTGGGAGGCTAAGACTGGAGGATCTAGGTTTGCGGCCAGCCTCAGCTACCTAGTGAGGCATTCCGCAACTTAGTGAGACCCGGTTTCAAAATAAAGAATAAAAATAGGGCTGAGGGTGTAGCTCGGAGGTAGAATGCCCCTGAGTTCAATCCCCAGTATCGAAAAAAAAAAAAAGATAATTACAAAACTCTGATGAAAGACACCAAAGAAAAAGTAAATAAATGGAGAAATATTCCGTGATCATTGATAGGAATAATCAATATTGTCAAGATGTCAGTTATTCCCAACTTGATCTATAGATTCAATGCAATCCTAATCAAAATCCCAGCAAGTTATTTTTTAAATATCAGTAAGCTGATTCTAAACTTTATATGAAAAGCAGAAGACCCAAGACAGCAAACTCAATATTGAAGGAGAAAAACTAAGTTGGAGTATTGATACTATTTTAAGACATAAAGCTATAATACTCAAGACTGGCATTGGTGAAAGAATGGACAAATAGATCATTGGGACAGAGTGGAGGAACCTAGAAACAGACCCATATAAATAGAGTCAACTGGCCTTTGACGAAGCAGTCAACACAATACAATGGAGCAAAAAATAGTCTTTTCAACAAATGGTGCTGGAAGAACTAGACATTTGAATGTAAAAGTGAATCTAGATACAGATTTTATACTCTTTCACAAAAATTAACTCAAAATGGATCACAAAACTAAATGTAAAATGCAAAACTATAAATATCTCAATGAGCTTGGGTATGGAAATGACTTTTTTTTGGTACTGGGGATTGAACCCAGAGGCATTCTACTTCAAACTACACCCCAGCCTGTTTTTTTTCTAATTTCTTATTTGGAAACAGGATCTCACTAGGTTGCTGAGAGCCTCGCTAAACTGCCAAGGCTAGCTGTGAAGCTGTGATCCTCCTGTCTCAGTCTCCCAAGTACTGGGATTACAAGCATGTGCCACCACACCGGGCTGTGACAATGACTTTTCAAATATCAAACCAAAGGTATCTTCCATGAAAAAAAGAATTAATAATTTGGCTTTTATTTTCTTTTGTGGTACCAGAGGCATTCTACCTCTGAGCTACACCCCTGGCCCTATTTTATTATTTTATTTTGAAACAGGGTTTCACAAAGTTCCTGAGGGCTCACTAAATTGCTGAGGCTGGCCTTGAATTTGCGATCCTCCTGTCTCAGCCGCCCAAGTACTGGAATTAACTATGCCTGACATGGATTTTATTAAAATTAAAAATTTCTGCCCTATGAAAGACTGGTAAGAGAATGAGAAGGCACACCATAGACTGGGAGATAATATTTGCAAAATACACATCTGAAAAAAACACTTATAGCTCAACAACAAAAAAGAACAACTCAATTATAAATGGGCCAAAAATCTTAACAGGCATTTTGCCAAAGAAGATAAACATATGGCAAGCAAGCACATGAAAAGATGTTAAACATGATATATCATCTGGGAACTGCAAATTAAAATTACAATGATGGGCTGAGGGTATAGTTCAATGGTAGAACACTTACTTGGCATGCATGAAGCCCTGGGTTCAATCCTCAGCACTATACACCTATTTGAATGGCCCAAATCCACAACACTGACAACAGGAACTGTTTTTAAAGATGTGGAGTAACAGAAACTCTCATTCATTGCTGGCAGGAATGCAGAATAGTACAGCCACTTTGGAAGCTAATTTGGCAGTTCCTTACAAACTAAATATACACTTACCATATGATCAAGCAACTGCACATCTTAGTGTTTACTCAAATGAATTAAAAACTTGTGCCCACACACAGAAATCTGCACATGGATGTTTATTGTAGCTTTATTCTTAATTGCCCAAACCTCGAAGCAATCAAGGTGTTCTTCCTCAAGTGAATAGGTATGTAAACTGGTATACCCAAACAATGGAATTTTAGTACTGAAAAGAAATGAACTATCAAACCGTGAAAAAACATGGAAGAAGTGTAAGTGCCTATAATTAAGTGAAAGAAGTCCATCTAAAAAGGGTACATACTGTATAATTCTAAACATTAGGCATTATGGAAAAATCAAACTATGGAGGCAGTAAAGTAGATTGGTTGTTGCCAAGGGTTCGAGAGGATGAGGGAATGAATAGGTGGAACACTGGATTATCAGGACAATGGAATTACTCTGTATGATACTATAAGGTTAATACATGTCATTATATGTTTGTCTAACCCCATGCAATGTATAACACCAAGATTGAACCCAGTGTAAACTATGGGCTTTCAGTGATGATGTGTCAATAAATGTTTATCAATTGTTAAAAATGTATCACTCTAGTGATGTTGATTAGGATAGAGGCTGTGTGGGCGCGCGCACGTGTGTGGTGTGTGTGTGTGTGTGTGTGTGTGTGGCAGGGGTTATATGAGAAATCTCTGTACCTTCTGCTCAATTTTTCTGTGAACCTAAAACTCCTCTCAAAAATAGTCTATTAATTAAAAAAGGAAGTTGGGTGTAGTGGAGCAGAGCTGTAATCCCAGTACTTGGGAGGCTGAGAAAGGAGGCACACAGTCCAGGCCAGCTGCAGTAACTTAGAGAGGCCCTCAGCAACTTAGTGAGACCCTGTTTCAAAGCAAAAAAATAAAACAGGTTGGGAGTGTAGCTTGAAAGTAGGATGTCCCTGGGCTCAATTCCTAGTAGCAAGGAAAAAAAAATGTTTGGTTTCTTCAGGAAGGAGTTATTAAAAGGCAGGCTGGTCTTTCACAAACCTTCAAGCATATTCCTTTTGTAAACTCAACTTCTAATTTACCTAATTTATGCTCTTAATTTTTCTCAAAAAATGTCTCTTACCATTTATATTCTTCTCCCATCCCCTTACTTAACACACATAAGTCTCCCAGACTGAAAAATATAATCCTAGGCACAGGATCCTTTATTTTCCTGCCTACAGGGCTGAGCTAGAGGCCCCCTAAAAACAGTGAGCAGTCCCTGTTTCTGTGTGTGTGTGTGTGTGTGTGTGTGTGTGTGTGTGTGTGTATGTGTGTGTATTACTGGGGATTGAATCCAGGTGCATTATACCTTTGAGCTATACCCCCAGCTCTATTTTATTTTTTAATTTTGAAACAGGATTTCATTAGTTGCTGAGGGCCTCACTAAGCTGCTGAGACTGGCCTCAAATCTGTAATCCTCCTGTCTCAGCCTCCTAAGCACTAGTCCCTTGCTTTAATAGTAGCTATATTTTGTTGAATGAATTCTACCTGCCAAGAACTGTGTTTTATCTCTTTTTTCAAAATAAAAATTTGGCCAGGCATGGTGGTGCACACTTGTTATCCCAGTACTTGGGAGGCTGAGATAGGAGGATCGCAGGTTCGCAGCCAGCCTCAGCTACTTAGTGAGGCCCTCTGCAGTTTAGTGAGACCCTGTTTCAAAATAAAGAATAAAAAATAGGACTAGGGGTCTATCTTGGAGGTAGAATGCCCCTGGGTTCGATCCCCAGTACAGCAAAAAAAAAATTGTTAAATCATTATAAATTCACAGGAAATTATAATAGATGGTACAAGTACCATTCATTCAATTTATCCCAATGGTTAAATGGTTAGTGTCCTGTAACTATAGTATAGTATCAAAATCAGGAGATCAACACTGGTTTAATACAGTTCTATGCCATTTTATCACATGTATAACTACCATCACCACAATTAATATACAGAACCATTCCATCACCACAGAGATCTCCCTCGAGCTACCCCTATATAGTCACATTCACCCCAGTCCCCAACCCCAAACCTCTAACCCCTGGCAACTAACCACTAAACTGTTTTTCATCTCTATAATTTTGTCGTGTTGAGAGTGTTATATAAGCTGTGTGTGGTGGCAAACACCTATACTCACAGTATTTGAGAGACTGATACAGGAGAATCGCAGGCTAAAGGACAACCTCAGCAACCTAGCAAGACCCTGTTTCAAAATAAAAATAAAAATAGGACTAGGGGTTGTAGCTTGAAGGTAGAATGCCCAGGGATTAATCCCCAGTATCCCCCCCTTTTCAGAGTGTTATATAAATGGAATCATACAGTATGTAACTTTTGGTGGTGCCTTCATTTCAGTTATCTTTCACTTAACTTCTGGAAGTCAGCTTTTTTTTTTTTTCAGTACTGGGGATTGAATCCAGGGGCATTCTGCATCTGAGTTAGACCTTTTTATTTCTTTATTTTTGAAACAGGGTCTCTTTAAGTTGAGGAGGGCCTCACTAAGTAGCTGAGACTGTCCGCGAACCTGCAATCCTCCTGTCTCAGCCTCCCAAGTACTGGGATTAGAAGCGTGTGCCACCATGCCCAGCATGGAGGTCAGATTTATTCTCTCAGCATAATGCCATTAATATCCATCCAAGTCTTCATCAAACCCTCAGTTCTACAGATTTTCTCACCTTCATATTTTCAACTGTAGAGAAAGGGAATTAATCCTCCACTTCCTGAAGCTCCACAGGCAATCCACCACTGTGTTCTACTGATTCCACCTCCTCAGTGTGCTGGACTCTGCCCGCTGCTCTCCGTCTGTACCACACCACACTGGTCAAAGCTTCTGTCATCACTCCCCACCTGGATAACCATGGTGGCTTTCCATGTCTCCCATTTCCAGACTCTGTCCTACTAAGACCACGCTACAACTTTAATAACTTCTCCTGCCTTCCCAATCCAATGCCAAACCTGATTTAGCCTCCTGCCCAAAGCCCTCCAGGGCTCTCCACTGCTCTAAGGACTCAGCCTGAACTCTTACCCTGCCATAAGAGGTCCTGCCTATCTGTCCCCTCGTTGCCTATTTCACATAACTTGCCTTCAACTTCTTTCTCTCTCCCTCACTCAGCCCCAAACCCTGACCCACTTGCTGTTCTTCATAGGTAGCACCCTGTCTGGTCTCTGAGCTTCCATATGCCATGTCTTCTGTAAGAAAACCTCCTATCCTACCTCCTCATCTGGTCGAATCCTCAGGTCTCAGTTTTAAAAGTCATTTCCTCGGGGAAGCCTTCCTTGTCCCCCTCTATCATGTCAGGTCTTTCTTATTATAGTCTCTTTCAAAGCAATTAGCACGATTGTAATTAATTAGTTATTCATACAATTAATTGATCTCCATATCTTCCATCGATTAGACTGTAAGCTCCCAGATCCCAGAGAGGCCATGGCTTTCCAGTGCACCCATGAATCTCTAGCTCCCAGAGAATTATCAACACTTTGTGATTGCTCAGCGATTCTCTTGAGTACAGGTGTGAAGGAAAGTGGAACCGACTTGTCATGTTACTGTGCCTTTAAGGCAGAGAGGAACTTTATGGGGCTACAGGGAGTAGGGGATCATGGGACTGACACATGGTCTAGACAGCTGGATGTTGGAGAGCTCACTGTACAACTCCTCTCTTCCTTCCCTAGTCAAACCCTCCCAAATGCTGCTGAGAGGCCCTGTGAAGGGGAAGGTTTTTATGAGGTGCTAGGGACCCATTTTTGAGTCTTGTATGTCTGCAAAATTTTGGCAGTTTCTTCAGGATGCTGTTTAATACTGGCTTTGGCAGCACTGACTGCAAAGCATATGTGGATTTTAAAGCAGTAGCTCTTACAGTGTGACATCATGGTAATGAGGGACTCTGATCATGAGAAGCCCCCCACAACATTAGGCTATAAGTTCCAGCCAGGCACCACTATATTTCTGGTGCCAAGCACATAGTAGGTACTCCATAAAGCATTTCTTAAGTGAAGGAATGGCTAATGAGTGAATGAATGAATGAGTGAATGAATGAATGAATGAAGAAATGAATGGAGATCCCACAAGTTGGCTGAAAGCCAAAATGGACTGGCCTGGGAATATACTCATGTCCTGGAGTTCTGTCCCCTCAACCTGGAATGAGAGCAACTGGAGGGCAGAAGGGGTGGCCCCTGGGCTCAGGCACAGAGCAGGCAGGCAGGAAGGAATCGCCAATTAACTTACTGACTGATTCCCCACCCCGCTTCCTCTGGCTGCCATTCAAACTTTCCTGGCCACAGAGCTCCCCTCCAAGTTGGCAACCTGCACATGCTGAACTTATCCAGGCTACTCCCTCCCAGCAGCATTTGTATTCTCACATTCCAGTGTTCCAGCTCTGGCAAGGGGAGCTGTGGAGAAATGGGGCCCTTGGGGGTAAGTATCCAGGCTCTGGCAGGGGCTAGGGGGACAGGAGCTACTAGTTCCTCAGCCTGCCTTCCAACTATGCCCTAATTTTCCCCTCTTCAGTCTCTGGGGAGCCTCCTAGGACATCCTGGGCCTTCAGGGACAGTAGAAGAGAAGAGCTGCTCTCCCCACTCCATCCCCACTGCCACTGCTGAGAAGAGGCTGGAAGAGGTGACTGAGTAGGCCCTGGAGAGGCAACTGTGAGACGCACCACCTACTTGCGGACAGACCCAAACACCAAGCTGGTTTCTCTGCCTTTAAGTAGGTCACCAAAAGGGAAGGAAACCATGTCAGGCAGCACCCTGGAATCTACCCAGCCGGCCCTCTGCTGGTGTGTCTGGAGCCCTGGCTGCAGTTCCCTGGGAGGAGGTTGGGGCAGTGAAGGGTTGCATTTTCCTGTTTCTTAGCTTTGCTCTTTGGACACCAGCCATGCTGTGGAAAGTGTTTGGCCTGTTAGTGCAACCCCACTTGGGCCACTGTCTCATTCGCTGTGAGAATGTTGGGCAGGTCTCAGCCCTGACTAGCTTCAGGGTTTGCAAATATAGCACAGGGGTGATCAGTGATATGCCTGCCGCAGAAGGATGCTGAGGAGCATCTCTGGGGACCTCTCTGGTCCCCCAAACTGGCAGCCAACCTGTCCTATGGGCCTTGGTTCCCCATACCATGGTATCTCTCAGAGAAATTATGCCCAGGGGAGAGAGCTGTCTCCATGGGATACTGTGAAAGGCTCTTGAAAGCCTGGGCAAGCAAGCCAGGTGCAGTGGTATATTCCTGCAATCCCAGTACTTGGGAGGCTGAGACAGGAGGATTGCAGGTTCGAGGACAGCCTCAGCAACTTAGTGAGACCCTGTTTCGAAATAAGAAATAAAAAGAGCTGGGGGTGTAGCTTGGAGGAAAACATGCCTGGTTCAATTCCTAGTACCACACATACACCACAAAAAAGAAAGTCCCATTGAACAAAGACTTTTTTCCCTCTAAGGGCTACATCTTCCTTTTGTGTACAGTTTGTAATTTACCAAGTTGTGATATTATGATATATAGTTTTGGGTTTTCATCCACAGTTACTAGCACAAAATTCTCTCCCCAAGACAGGCCACAATAACTAGAATTTCTCTTCCTAAGGCAGGTCTTAGGAACTCTAATCTTCGTCCATCCACCTTTTTGTCTTGGAAATGGCCACAAGGAAATTCTCTGGCCTACCCTTGTCCAATAGTAGGTCATAAGATACTTGTCTTACCCATTACTGCAACAAAATACTGGATACAACCAACTTTAAAAGAGGACAGGTTTGCTTTGGCTTACAGTTTTGGAGGTTTTAGTCCATGGTCAGTTAGCCCCTTTGTTTTTGGGCTTTTGGTGAGGCAGACCATTATGGCAGGGAGCGCATGGTGGAGGAAACTTGCTCACCCCATGGTGGCCAGCAAGCTAAGAGGAAGAGGAAGAGGGGCCAGAGTTCCCATACCCCCTTTAATGGCATTACCCAAATGTCCTACCTTCTTTTCCCTAGGATCAACCTCTTAAAGGTGCCACTACCTCCCAGTAATACCAAGCTGGAGGCCAATTCTTTCACACATGGACCTTTGGGGGACATTTTGGATCCAATCTACAGTAACCCTCCCCATTCAGAAGGTATTCTGCCCCATACCCTAGAGGAAGGAATGCTGTACTGAGAGGCCCAGAAGAATCTGAGTAGACAGGCCTCGCCTGGATTTCCCCACGCAGTCCATTGTCAATCATGAATATGTCGTGAAATCTCCACAAAACACTGAAAGGCCAGATTTAGAGCGCTTCCAGGTAGCTGAATACATGGAGAGTGGTGTGCCTACCTTTCCCTGTGCATCTCTTAATCTGTATCCTTTGCCATACCCTTTATAACACACCAGTAAATGTAAGTAGGTATTTCCTCTGAGTTCTGGGAGTTGGTTGAGCAAAATAATCAATCCCCAGGAGGAGGTTGTAGGAATTCCAATTTATAGCCAGTCAGTTAAAAGCACAGGGGTGGCCAGGCATGGTGGCGCACTCTTGTAATTCCAGTACTTGGGAGGCTGAGACCGGAGGATCCGGGTTTGAGGCTAGCCTCAGCTGCTTAGTGAGGCCCTCTGCAATTTAGTGAGACACTATTTCAAAATAAAAAATAAAAAATAGGACTGGGGATGTAGCTCGGAGGTAGAATGCCCCTGAGTTCAATCCACAGTACTGAAAAAAAAAAAAAAAGCACAATCTTGGAGACTGAGTCCTCCACCTGTGATGTCTGATACTGTAAATGTCAGAACGGAATTACAGTAGAGAGGGAACCCAGCTGTTGACCATCACAGAATTGACTACTTGCTTGTTAGAAGGGACAAAGCCTCAGACCTTTTGAGGTCACAGAAGTGATCTCTGCTTTGAGACAATGGTAGGAAAAACTGAGTTTGTTCTGGCGTTTGTTTTCTACCATACAAGTATTTCTTTTTAAAAATTTTTATACTGATTTCCGGGAAGATGGCGATGGAGTGAGACACGTCTCAAGAGCCGCTGTGAGCTCAATTCAAATCAGTTGTGGATCCAGTTTTTTGAAAGAAGAAAAAAAGCAACAAAAAGGTGAAAAACGCTGCGAAAACTGGAATACAGCTGAGCAGAACCCGGAAGGCCGACCAGGGAGAGCAAAGAAGCCCGTCTCCGCAGCCCCGGCGCCACGCCGCCAGGCAGAAGCCGCCATCGAGCCGGCCCCCGGCGCGGAGTCTGCTAAGAAAGAAATATACAACAACCCTCTGCACCCCAGCGGCCAGAGCTGAAGTGAGCGACTCCTGAACTCCTCATCTTAGCCAGGCGGCATTTCGAGGCACCTTCGACAGAGACCAGAACGCGTGGTACGACCAGCTTAAGCCCGTGCAGGCCCATCCCAGCTCATCTCTCCTCACGGAGCCGGAGCAGAGATAACTGCACCCCAGGGCTTGGGTCAGGACTGCCACAGGAACAGCTTCTCGACGGAAGGGGGGAGAAGCAAATCGGCCCAAGGGTGAGTAGGGAAACGGGCAGCTGGCTGGAGTCTGAGGAGCAGACCAGGGAGAACCGGGGAGTCGGCGCGTGCGCAGCAGTAGCAGCTGCCATCTTGTTGGCCGCCCACAGCAGCAGAAATCTGCCCAAAAGACCTGCAGAGGCCAAACCAGGTCTGTTCTTACAAACTTGCAGGGATTTTTATTTTGCTACTTGCTGACGTTGCTTGTTTTCTGGGGTTTTTTGCTTTGTTTTGTTCCGTTTTTACTCTGTTTTCACTTTGCATTGCTACAATTTATGTATGTTTGTTCGGAGGATT
>PVLC010033686.1:0-17348 GCA_004027655.1 Graphiurus murinus | reverse complement strand
CTTTTTTTTTTTTTTTTTTTTTTTTTTGCATAGAACTTTCTAAAAAATTGCCTGGGAATTCATTTAATCCACTTCCAACTGGACCTAATGCCTGTCCTGTAACAGTAGTTAAAAGCATGCGCTTGAATTTTGAGAGGCTCGGCTCTGCCGCTGACCAGCTCTGTGCCCTCGGAATTGCATTCATCTCCTATGGCTGCTGTAATGCACTGTCACAGGCTTCATGGCTTAAAACAACAATATCTCACGGTTCTCAGAGTCCGAAGTGCGCCCCACTGCACTGCTGAATTCAAGTGCCCAGGGGCCTCTCACTTCAGCCTGGGAGGGCTGTGCTCTTTCTGGGGACCCCAGGGTGGGATGGGCTGGGTGCCAAGGTTGCTGCTTGCTGAAGTCCCTTGCGTGAACGACGCTGGGTCCAACATTGTTGTTGTTATTATTATTACTATTATTTTTTTGTGGTACTAGGGATTGAACCTAGGGGCATTCTACCTCTGAGCTACACCCCTAGCTCTATTTTTTTTTTCCCACAGTGCTGGGGATTGAACTCAGGGGCATTCTACTTCCGAGCTATACCCCCAGCCCTATTTTTAAGTCTTTATTTCAAAACAGGGTCTCACTAAGTTGCAGAGTGCCTCACCAGGTAGCTGAGGCTGGAAGCGAACCCGGATCCTCTGGTCTCAGCCTCCCGAATGCTGGGATTACAAGTGTGCACCACCATGCCTGGATCCAACATTATTATTTCAAGATTTAATATTTAATATTTAGGGTCGGTTGGCTGGGGAGGAGGCAGCTTGAGAATTCTCCCATTCCCCTGAATCCTACAGCCAGCACCTTCCTTTTATAGAAACTTTAGGCAAGGCATCATGAAAGTCAATCAAACACAGGAGCTAGCTGCCCGTAGCCAGCCCTCAAAGCAGCAGAGTCTGGGGTCCCTCGTTAGGTGGAGATTGAGGACGAGGTCGGGTGAGAGTACGCTTACACACAATGTAGTTAAGACACATCTGTTTATTCCATCTCATGAGTGCTTTTTTATGCTCTTTTCAACAAGGTATACAAAACAGGAATTTTTACAGTCTTGTTTTTCCCTAAAGTTAAGCGGGTACATTTTTAACTAGAAAAGCTATTTCCCATAGTGTTTGCTAAGATTAGGGGAGCAGCAGAAGTTTACAAAAATACAAAAGTGTAAATGAATTATTTTTTAGTGCGAGTACGGGGTTAGAGGTTAACAGCAAAGAGGAGCAGGGGTGAAGGTTAATAGCGGAGAAGAAACTCTATTCATTAGATAAATCTTTCATATTTGCTCAGGCAGCTAGAAGATAGCTAGTTAATAAGTGTTAGGTAAGCGGGGAGTTTGGCAAGCTGTCTTAAAGCTTTCTTTACTTATGATAAGAAACCTAAGTTCTCTTGCCTCAGCTGCTGGTATTTGTAGAGTTAATGAGTATCCCTGCCAAGGCCGAGCCATTGTATTCAGCCCCCGAATGACTCAATTCGTTCAGCATCCTGTGCCTCTTAAAAAATTTTTTAATGTGGAAACAAAGCCCAAATTTCCAGAATAAAATAATGTAAAGCGAGAAACGTCACACGCCCCTTATTTAGCAGGCCAAGCCTTGCTCTAGGCCTTAACTGGTTAAGATGACGCCGCAGCTAGCCATTGTCATGGGGCTCCAATAAAGAAAGTCAGTAAAACAATCACGTGACAAACTTAGAGGAAGGAAGGGTTCAACATTCCAGGGTGGAGAAGACCTTGAAGGCCGCACTCTACTGATCCCATCAGGGTCCCTTGGAATGTGTTTGCTTGCCGACAAATCCCACCCAGCCCATACTGTGTATGCCACGTGGGTCAGCTCCAGACTGTGGTTCCAGGATGGCTCTGGATGCCGGGGGAGTTTGTTTTCTGGCTGTCCCTGTGCCAGGGCCCCTGGCCCTCCCTCCCATCCGCAGCCCTCTGAAGGCCGCCCAGAGCGCCACTCTGCTCCGGCCTCATACTGGCTTCACCGTCCGCTCTCAGAGGTGGGGACTGAGCACGCCGACTGCGCTGAGGTGCTGCTCGGTGGTCCCGTCATCCGCCAGCCAGAGGACCAGCGGATTCCACCTGCACCCTGTCCCCTCGTCGCATGCGCGGCACTGCACACTGCAGGGTCTAGTCCATCCTGGGAGGGGCACTGCTCTGTCACAGGGGTGAGAGTGACGGAGGGGCATCCTCTCCAGCGTCCCGGGATCTGCGCTCCTGGTTGTGATAAGTGTCATAAAAGCAGAGCTCACATAGCTGTGCGGGAGTCCAGGAGGGCTTCTTAGAAGAAGGGGCATTAAACCAAGACCTGAAGAAGGGGCTTGAGCCGGCCAGGCAGAGCCGGTAAAGGGGGCGATGGGCCCCTGTCACTCAGGGTTCAGAGGGAGACCAGAGCCAAGCACAGTCCCGGTGGAGAGGAAGGAGCAGACTCCGGGTTGGGGTCTGACCTGGTGTCGGTTAAACTGGTAAATAGAGCCAGGCGTGGTGGTATGCGTCTGTTACCCTGGTACTTGGGAGCTGAGACAGGAGGATCGCAGATTCGAGGCCAGACTCAGCAATGTAGGAAGACCCTCAGCCACTTAACGAGGACCCTGTTTCAAAGTAAGAAAAATAAGATAAAATAAAATGGCTGGAGGTGTAGCTCAGAGGTAGAATGCCCCTGGGTTCAATCCCCAGTACCCAAAGGGGGAAAAAAAAAACACTAAAACATCCCCCCACCAAAAACCAAACCAAACCAAACCAAAAACAACAACAACTGGTAACTGGAGGGACAGAGTGTTGATGATTTCCATAGAAATCAACTGTGACAATGACCTGAATGATGTGGCAGTTTTAGTTCTCTTCCTCTCATGAGCATCCAGCTGAGGGATGGCATAGGGTGGCAGAGAGACCCTGCCTCAGAGTGTAACAGTTTGGAATGTCACCGTGGGTTCTTGTTCTTGGCTAGTTTAGGAAAAAAAAAAAAAAAAGGCCAGAACTACTGCAAACTTAAGCAAGGATTTACTATTACAGGCAGAAGCGGGGGTGGGCAGAGGAAGGAAAGCACCTTGTCAGAGAGACAGAGAGATGTGGTGGGGTATCTCAGAGGTGAGACACTGCTTGCCTTTGAAAATGCATTTTTTTTAATAAGAATTTGTTATCTTGTCCCTCCTCTCCTGCTAGCCAATAGTCTTTCTTTCCCACCAAGAAGTAGGTCTGGCCCGCTGTGTCATCTTTTGCTGTTACTTTTTTTGGTGACCCCTTTTGTTTATTCTCATAAGGACAGACGGTTCTGGCATCACTGGTCCTGTGCTGCATGGCCCATATTGTTCTTTGTTCATTTTTACTAACTCTTCAGAAAGTTTTGATAACTTGTGCCTTAAGTCTTAACATCTTTATCTCTTAGGGTAACTCGTCTGCTTAGCACCCCTGTAGTTGGCGGCTTGTTTTTTTTTAACACGGGAGTGTGGTTTTCTAAAGAAGGCTTTAACTACTGTTGTATTAGTAGTAATAAACAATACTGGGTTAATGCAACCTGCTTTCTCACCTTTTAATTTGGTCTGAACCTTGTGAGGGTCCGTGGAATTCTTTCCTTCTAAGTTCTCAGCATTCAGTATTCTTGCACCTTATCTTCCGGCCGGGCTGACAGGCTGCTTTTAGTGACCAAGGTCAACCTTGGAGCTCCTGGCTGACAGTTTAGAGACAGAGAAAGGGATTTTCTTGTTCTGCCCAAGTATGAAAGCTTGTTCTTGTTAGCCATGAATACTGCCCTTATTAGCAATCAATACCGGCTCAATCCCCATCAAGAGGATACGCTAGCTGCCGGTGAATTCTGCCACCTCTCCATCCCCAGGTGTGAGATGGGCGGAAGAGAGGAGAGGAAGCAAGATCAGCACACCCCTGCTTTTCTAAAGGGCGTGGCCAAAACAGGTGCACCCCCTTCCCGGGGCATCTGGGTCAAATGCAGATTCTGACTGTGTGGATCTGGGGCATGGGCTTGAGAGCTCACATTTCCACTGACCGTCCGGAAGATGCTCATGGCGAGGTTCCAGGGACGGCGCGTGGAGCACAGGGTCCAGGGTGTCGGAGGCATTTGGCTAAGTGCGTTGGGTGGCTGTTGTGTGCGCTCCTTAGAGCCACTCTGGTGAGTCCGCACATACCGGGCAGCTCAAAACACACACACACACACACACACACACACACACACACACACACACACACACCAGAAACCAGACCACCCAATCTGCAACAGGCCGCCGAGCGAAACACACACTTCTCAAAGGGAGAGACGCAACTTGCCAACAAGCATGTAAGAACTGTTCACCATCTTTAGCAATCAGGGAAATGCAAACCAAGGCTACCCTGAGGTTCTATCTCACGCCAGTTAGAATGGCAATTGTCAAGAATAAAAACGCTGGACAGAATGTGGGACCTGGTGAGACTCTGTTTCAAAATAAAAATAAAAAGGCTCTGTGTGTGTGTGTGTGTGTGTGTGTGTGTGTGTGTGTGTAGTTCAGAGGTAGAAGGTCCCTGGATCCAATGCCCAGAACCAAGAAGAAAAAAAAAAAAAATGACACTGATGGTACGGGAGTTCTGGACTTCAGTCTGTGTTTTTAGGAACTGCTTCACCCTTCACAGTTGCCTTCTGCTTTGCTTCGGTGCTGGGTCCCGGCAGCCCCGTTTACTGCTCTGGTATTGTCAGACCCTTCCTCCCAGGAGCCAGATGTGGACGAGTGTGATGACACCACCGCGTGCCCGTCCTACTCCACCTGCACCAACACCCCGGGCAGTTTCTACTGCGCCTGCAAGTTCGGCTTCCGGCCCAGCAGCGGAGCGGAGGCCCACTTCAGCGCCCCGGGCGTGCGGTGTGTGGGTGAGTGAGTGACGGATCCTGGCTCAGCACCCCGGCGGGGAGGCGGCGGGGAGCAGGGGCCACGCGCCATGTCCCTGTGACTGGCGCCACGCCACTACAGTGACCACAGGCTGGGATCCGCGGGGAGGCCACCCAGGCCCAGGGCTTGCCGCCCAGTGCAGAGGGTGTGGGGCTGGAGATGCGGTCCTGCAGCTGTCTCTCCCTCCCTCTCATCCAGACGTGGACGAGTGTGCGGAGCGCCCTGGGCTCTGCGGTCCCCACGCCGTCTGCAGGAACCTGCCCGGGAGGTACAACTGCAGCTGCCTGCCTGGTTTCTCGACCCCCATCGGGAACAGCTGGATCCCGGTCAAGCATGGCCTCTTCTCCTGCGCAGGTACAGCTGCGGGGCTCAGGTGGGCGTCTGCCGCCGGGAGGGGGCGCTGTCCTCAACTCATGCTGTCCCTGCGCTGATAGATTTGGACGAATGTCTGGACGGCGCCGCCACCTGCCCTGCGCATGCGGTCTGTATCAACTCTCCAGGGAGCTTCCTCTGTGTCTGCCAAGCGGGCTTCGAGCTCAGGGGCGATACCTGCCAAGGTACCGCACTCCTGCCCTGCACCGCCCCTGCGTGAGCCAGTCCAGCTGCCTCGAGGGCGGGCCCACGAGGGTGGGATTATGAGCCTCAGGGAAGAGAAGAGTGGTGCTCAGAGAGGTGAGATCTTTCCCAAGCTGTGATGCCGCCGGGCGGGGGCTTGAACAGGGGTTCAAGTCCAGCAGCGCCTCAGACTGCTCGTGAGATGAACGAGGACCAGGCCCAACTGTCCTCAGCAGTACAGAGCCGAAGACACGCTCCCTGGGGAGGGCTCAGACCCAACTGTGTTAGATTAAATTTTCTGTGAGCAAAATACCCGCCAAGAACGACTTCGAGGATAAAAAGCTTACTTGGCTCATGGTTTAGAGGTCCAGTCCAAGGTTGGCGCGCTCCAAGCAGAACCGTCATGGCGGCAGGGTGTGGCTGAGGAGAGCTGCTCAGCTCCTGCAGGGGGAAGGGACGAGGGACGTGCCCCTGGTGACCTATAGTTACCACCCAGCAATCCATTCAGATTATGAATCCTATAAATGGGTTAATCCACCGATGAGGTCAGGGCGCTTGGGATCCAACCTACCCTCCCTCTGAAGGTGGCTGCGTTGCCCGGCACCAGCACCAAACTGTAACGCAGACTCCAGAGCTTTTTCCTAACAGGCATTTGAGTCATCCTTCATCTCCGCTCCTCCATGTGAAACCCGCCAGTTCGTCTTGGGGAATCTACCTGCTGAACCTGAGTTCCCTTCCTGGGAAGGGGAGCGGAGGGACCAGGGAGCCCTTCCTGCCACAGATGGACCTGTGGAGAGCATCTCCTGTTTGCAGTCTCCAGTCCACATTTATTTTCATTTTTACTTTTGGTGCTGGGGATTGAACCCAGGGGCATCCTACCTCTGAGCTATATCCCTGGTCCCTTTAAAAAAATATATTTTGTTTTGAAGCGGAATATTGCTAGGTTGCTGAATCTTGCTGAATTTGTCGAGGCTGGCCTTGAACCTGCAATCCTCCTGTCTCAGCCTCCCAAGTACTGGGATAACAGATGTGGGCGGCCACGCCTGGCTGCATCTCCTCATTTAAATGGCCCTGGGTTTTCTTTTCTGCGTGTCAGATGTGGATGAATGTGACCATCCCCGAACATGCCCAGACAGTGCTTTTTGCTACAATACTCTCAGAAACTACTTTTGTATGTGCAAGCTGGGGTATGAACCTGGAAGTGGACAGGCATCGTCTGGTGACCTGGAGAACTCCTGCAGAGGTAGGAGGAGACTTATATGGGGAACTCAGCGTCTAAAACTACTTTTCTTTTTCTTTTTTTCTTGTGGATTGAACCCAGGAGCGTTCTACCTCTGAGCTATGCCCCCGCCCTATTTTATTTCAAAACAGGGGCTTGCCAAGTTGCCGAGACTGGCCTCAAACCTGCGATCCTCCTGTCTCAGCCTCCCAAGTACTGGGAGGACAGGTGTGCGCCACCACGCCCGGCCTGTCTAAAATTATTGAGGTGTTTAGGGTAGATCTTGACCAAGTCCAAGACTCCATATTCATTCATACATTCATACATTCATCCATCCATCCATCCACCCATTCATTCGACAAATATCTCTTGACTGCTGTGCACTAAGCACCACCCTAAATACTGGAGCTACAGTGGAACACATCTCCAAATACTATTCCTCCAGATGTTGGGGCTTCCACATTTAAGCACTCAGAAGAAGTATGCCATCCATAATCAATATAGCCCTGCTTTGCACCCAGGATATGGATACCTCTCTGTAATAATTGTTACTTTTGTAATAACTCTTATTGGTACATTGTAACCATACATCATATCAAGGCTTAGTGTGATAGAAACATACATGCACCCAGCACCTTCTGGATCCTTCTGGATCCTTCTGGATCCTGCCTTGCTCCCTCCTCCTTCCTGTTCATGATATAGTCAGCCTGTCATCCCAGTACTTGGGAGGCTGAGACAGGAGGATTGCAGGTTTGAGGCCAGCTTCCACAATTTAGTGAGGCCCTCGGCAGCTCATTGAGACCCTGTTTCAAAAAAAAAAAAAAAATAATAAAAAATAAAAAGGGCTGGAATGTGGCTTGGAGGTAGAATCTCCCTGGGTTCAATCTCCAGTACCAAGAAAAAAAAAAAAAAAGAAATGAGACAGAAGCTGCTCCCCTCAGTGGTGAGGCTGTGAGCCTCTCGCCTGAGCCTCCTCGGTCCTCTCCTCTCAGACCCATTTTCTGCTTAGATGTGGACGAATGCGCCGAGAACGCAACACTCTGCAGTGCCGGCTCCCTTTGCACCGATGTCCCGGGAGAATACGCGTGCTCCTGCGTGCCGGGCTTCTCCTTCGCGGGGGGCCGGACCCCCGGGGCGCCGAGGCCTTTGGAATGCGCGGGTGAGCCCCTAGCCACGCCCACCTGACTGCGGCTTCCAGGCTAAGGGAGGAGACGGGTCGTTCTTTCCGGGTTGGTCGGGGCTTGGGCGCCTCAGGATGCTCCATCCAGCAGGTCCTTTTGTTTTTGCTTCTGGAAATTGAGCCCAGGGGTGCTCTAACTTTGAGCTACAGCCTTGACTCTTTTTTATTTTTGGTTGTTTGTTTGGTACTAGGACTTGAACTCAGGGACTTTTTTGTGTGTGTGTGTGGTACTGGGGATTGAACCCAGGGGCATTCTACCTCCGGGCTACGCCCCCAGTCCTATTTTTTATTCTTTATTTGGAAACAGGGTCTCACTAAGTTGGCAGAGGGCCTCACTAGGTAGCTGAGGCTGGTGGCAAACCTGGATCCTCCAGTCTCAGCCTCCCAAGTACTGGGATGACAAGCGTGCGCCACCACGCCCGGCTTCACCCCATCTTTAGCGCCCCGGGACTCTGCTTTGTTGGACCGCGGGGCTGACTCTGCCTGTCCCTTCTCCACCCTCCAGACATGGACAAGTGCGCTGCCGGGTGCCCAGCCATCGCCACGTGCACCAACACTCCGGGGAGCTACTTCTGCACCTGCCCCCCAGGCCTCGCCCCCAGTAATGGGCAGCAGAGTTTCGCAGACCAGGCCGTGCAGTGTGGGGGTGAGCACGGCGCTCACCCGGCAGCCCGGGAGGAAGCGTCTCCTCGGTCTGCAGAGCTTCTTGATACCTTTGAATTCTCTGCAGATATTGACGAATGTGTCCAAGATCCATTTGCCTGTGGCCCGAATTCAGCCTGCACCAACACCCTGGGCTCCTATCGCTGCAGCTGCATCCCGGGCTTCCGTCCTCTTCCCGAAGGCTCCCTGGCACATGGCAACTTCAGCTGCAAAAGTAACGTCCTTGGGTGTTTGCAGTGACTGTGCCGTCTGCTTCAATTGTAAAATCAAAGACTCCTCACACACATTCATATGATCCCTCTCTCTCTCTTTCTCGAACTGGGGATTGAACCCAGGGGCATCCTACCTTGGAACTACACCCCCAGCCCCTTTTATTTTGAGACAGGATCTCAGTAAGTTGCTGAGGCTGGCCTTCAACCTGGGAGCCTCCTGTCTTGGCCTCCCAAGTACTGAGATTACAAGTGTGTGCCACTGTGGCCCAGTTGTTCTTTTTCTTTTTATTACTTCATTTACTTATTTATTAACTCACTTATTCCCCCACTTATTTGTGGATCAATTAATAATTGATTAATTTAACAGAGCCGCTCCACTAGCTGTTGAGTATTAAATCCTGGATTGGATGCAGAGGCACCTGGCCCTCATGTGGTTTGTGTTCCAGGGAAGGAGCCCTAGAGTGTCCCTTAATTGTGAATGATGACTGCAGTGAACACAATTGAAAAGTCACAGTGTGCTGTGACATGAATAATGGGAGGCTCGCTGTGCTCTGAGCCAATGGGATCCAAGTGGAAATTTGGGAGAGTAGCAGGAATTTTCCAGAGAAAGAGTAGCAACCACAGTTTCCCCGCGAGAGCCTGTGCAAATGTCCTGAGGCTCGTGCAGAGCGAGCCCGAGCCCGAGACCGAAGTGGCCTCAGATGTACCTCATGAGTGGGCTGAGCTCCAGTTACTCAGGGTTTTGGGTGCCATGGGAAACAATTTGAAGATTTTTTGCCTCCAAGCAGTATAGAAGAATGAGTGCTTTAAATTTTTTACATGATGGATTTTTTGATATGTTAAAAATATATGCACCTTAAAACCTGGGCATGGTGGTGCACGCCTCTCATCCCAGAGCTTGGGAGGCTGAGGCTGTGTGTCGTGGTTGCGGGTGAATCTGGGGCAGGGAGGTAATGGAGCAGATCGGCGTTCCAGTCACTGCCTGTGCTTCACTTTGGTTGCCTCTGTTTGTATCACAGGGGCCCCCTTCAAGTGCCGGGAGGACGTGATGCCCCCCACGGAGCAGGTCCAACAGTGCCAAGCAGGAGCAGTGCAGCGCCAACACGTAAGCGTCAGCGAAAGTTCCCAGTTCTCGAGGTTTTCCAAAGCCACCCAGGTAGCATGTTGTGGTTTTTTTGCAGACTTACCAAAGGCAAAGAACAACAGTGGCCCAAGTCAGATGGCAATTCCCTTCTCCCCTCTGTAACAGAGGACCTATGCAGTTACAGACACAGTAGCATACAGATTCAGTTACAGATACAGTAACAGAGAACCGATACAGTGGGTCCCTAATATTGTCATCATAGACACAAGTCTCCCACTCTGTGGCCCAAGATGGCTGCTCTAGCTCCTGCCATCAGTTCTGCATCCCAGATGGTGAGAAGGGAGAGCAAAAGGCACAGTCCTTCCCTTTAAGCGACTATTAAGGAATGAGCAATGACTATTGACTCACTTCTCCATGACTGTTAGGGACGGGGAAGGAGACTGTGAAGGGGCCTTAAAAGAAGGTAAAAGGGAGGGTGGAAGCCATCCAAGTACATTCCAATACATGCATGAAATTGTCACAATGAAATTCACTATTCTGTACAATTAATATACACTAATAATTACAAAAATACAAGTGAGCAGACACAGAGGAGTGTGTCCCAGTATCGCTTCTGGTCACACCTCATTGGCCAAGAATTAGTCATATGGTCCTGTCTAGCAGCAAGTAAGTGGCCTTTTTTTTTTAACTTAAAGAAGAAGGTGCTGTCTCTGAGTGATACGGGCTGGATGGTACACAGCTGGGCCAAGCAGGGAGGAATCTGGACACCCCCAAAGGAAACCCCACACCCATTAAGTAGTCAGTTCCTATTGTCCCTGTTCTAGCCTCTCACAAGCACAAATTGTTTTTCTCTCTGTGGATTTATTTATGCTAGAAACTTCCTACACTAGAATCATGCAATGTTTGTCTTTTGGTGTCTGGCTTCTTTCATTTAGCCTGTTTTCAAGGATCATCTACATTGCAACATGGCTTAAGAACTCCATTCCTTTTTTTTTTTTTTTTTTCTTTTTTTTTGTGGTTCTGGGGATTGAACTCAGGGACATTCTACCTCTGAGCTATACCCCAGCCCTATTTTTTATTCTTTATTTTGAAACCGGGTCTCACTAAGTCACAGAGTGCCTCACTAGGTAGCTGAGGCTGGCCGCGAACCCGGATCCTGCGGTCTCAGCCTCCCAAATGCTGGGATTACAAACGTGCGCCACCATGCCTGGCCCTATTTTTTATTCTTTAGTTTGAAACAGGATCTCACTAAGTTGCGGAGGGCCTAAGTAGCTGAGGCTGGCTGCAAACCAGGATCCTCCTGTCTCGGACTCCCAAGTACTGGGATGACAAGTGTGTGCCACCACGCCTGCCTTCCATTCCTTTTTTATAGCTGAATACTATTCCATTTGAACCCCACATATTTCCCTATCTTTTTGCTCCACTAAATAGTTTTTCTGTTTGTTTCTTTTACTAATGGAATGTAAGGGTGTTGTGATTCGAATCCAATGGAATACTATTCAGCATTTAAAAAGAAGAAAATTCTGAGCCGGGCGTGGTGGCGCACGCTTGTAATCCCAGCATTCGGGAGGCTGAGACCGGAGGATCCGGGTTCACAGCCAGCCTCAGCTACCTAGTGAGGCACTCCGCAACTTAGTGAGACCCGGTTTCAAAATAAAGAATAAAAAATAGGGCTGGGGGTGTAGCTCGGAGGTAGAATGCCCCTGAGTTCAATCCCCAGTACCACAAAAAAAAAAAAAAAAGAAGAAAATTCTGACATTATGACATGATGGATGAACCTGGGGTACTTTAGGAAAGTAAGCTAGGCGAGGAAAGAGAGACTTCGTGTGTTCTTACGTGTATGTGGAATGTGAAACAGTTGAGCTCATAGAAGAGAGAAGAATGATAGTTACCAAAGGCTGGGGCGCAGCTCGGAAGATGTTGGTTGAAAGGTGGAAAGTTTCAGTTAGACAGGAGGAATTTGCTTTTTTTTTTTTTTTGAGACCTATTAAATAACATGCTGACTATGATTAATAATGCTTTATTACGTATTTCAAAATTATTAAGAAAATACAGTTCAAATATTCCTGCTGCAGAGAGTGATAGGCGTTTGGGGCGATGCCTGTTAATTAGCTTGATCTAGTCATTTCACATTGCACACATATATCCTGACAGCACTTTGCACTTGTCAATCGGCAAGAAAGGCCCGTCTGCTTATATACTTAATTAATTTGTATTAATGCGCAGCATTAATAATGTGCAGTAACTGTGCGTGTTAATGGGCTACAGTGGGATATTTCATCCAACTTTTTTTTTTAAATATATATTTTATTTGGAAACAGGGTCTCACTAAGTTGCAGGGGGCCTCACTAAATTGCTGAGGCTGGCTTTGAACCTGCGATCCTCCTGTCTCAGCCTCCCAAGTACTGGGATTACAAGCATGCACCACCACGCCCGGCTTTACAGTGGGATATTTCAACACAGACGTCAGTGCGCCCCGACCAGATCAGGGCGACGGCCATTTCTCTTTGTGACATTTCTTTAAGCTGGGAGGAGTTGCCTCTTCTAGTTATTTATTGATCAAACAACAGGGAACTGTGAGCTGTGGCCACTCACTGTGCAGTGCAAGGGGAGGGCTCCTTCCTTCTATCTAACCCTGTTCTAGTACCTGTTACCCAGCCTCCCTCTGTCCCGTGTCTCCGAAGCCCCTCTCTGCCTCCAGGTAAAAAGAAAAGGCTGATTCTGTATTTCTCCGAGAATTGCAGAGTCTCAGGAATGCAGCCTGGCCCCATCCGGCAGATCAAGCCCACCATTTTTATTTTATTTTATTTTTTTGCGGTACTGGGGATGGAACCCAGGGGCATTCTACCTCCGAGCTACACCCCCAGCCCTATTTTTTATTCTTTCTTTTGAAACAGGGTCTCACTAAGTTGCAGAGTGCCTCACTAGGTAGCTGAGGCTGGCCTCGAACCCGGATTCTCCGGTCTCAGCCTCCCAAGTACTGGGATTACAAGCGTGCGCCACCACGCCTGGCTGGAGCCCACTGTTTGTAGCGTGTGCTCTTTTTGTGGCAGTGACCAGTGCTCACAAGCACTCTTTCTTTTGGGTCACAGGCCTCCTTCTGCTTGCTCCTGAACACCACCGTCAGCGCTCTGGACCGAGTCTGCGGAAACAAAAGCGCCGCAGTGTCCCTGCAGGTAACTCTGGAATTCCATAGTTGCGTTTGCATTGGGGTTCTGAACAGCTTTGGGATGTTAAGGGTGGGAAAGCCCTCTCTATAACCACAGGGTTGTGAGTTAGCATTTAACTCACTATGGTTGTAAGATTAAAAAAAAATATTAGCATCCAGCCAAACTGCCCTTCTTACTTTTGGTGTTGAACAGTTCCGTGTTTCTTTACCTGAGTAAGTTTGTGGGACTCCCAATAAACAGGATATAGACCAGTTTCATTTCCTCCAAGAATTTCTTTGGGTTTTCCCTTTTATAGTTATTTCCTCTAACGTCAACCCCTATAAATCCCTCATCTGTTTTCTCTCACTGTTGTTTTTTTATCTGCAAGAATTTTATATAAGCTGGGTGTGGCGATGTATACCTGTATTCTCAGGGAGGCTGAGACAGGAGGATCAAAGTTTCAAGGGAGGCCTACTCCAACAGTTTAGAGAGATCCTCAACAACTTAGTCAGACTCTGCTTCCACTGTAAAAAAAAAAACAAAAAAAAACAAAAAAAAACTTATATAAATAGGATTCCACAGTGCGTGGGCATGGCCTTCTGAGACTTGCTTCTTTTTTTTTCACCAAGCATGTGTACTAAGATTCACCCATGTTAAATGAGATCTGTTTCTTTTTTTAAAGAAAAAAACCCCATTATATTCATAATGTGAGACAATCTCTATTTTCTGCTTCCAGAACATACACTACACTTCCAAAAGAAGCCTGTATTCACTAAGTAGCTGGCCCTTCCCTCCCCCCCAGCCCCTGCCCCACCGTGCTCCTTCCTGAGTGTGGATCTGAGGACTCTAGTGATGTCCTGGGAATGCAGTCCTGCAGCCTGTGGCCTCAGACACGACCGTGTTTGCAGTTAGATGTGTATTGTTCCCTATCTTTTAAATTTATGTACACACACACACACACACACACACACACACACGAGACACTTATTAGCACTTGCTGTGAGAGATTTGGGACAGTAATTAAGAATTCAAAAGCTGGACATGGTGGTGCACGCTTGTAATTCCAGTACTTGGGAGGCGGAGACAGGAGGATCACAGGTTTGAGGACAGCCTTAGCAAGTAGTGAGACTTTCATCAACCTAGTGAGACCCTGTTTCCAAATAAGAAATAAAACCAGGCTGGGGGTGTAGCTCAACGGTAGAATGCCTCTGGGTTCAATCCCCCGTACCCCACCCCCCCAAATTCAGCCTTTGGTGTTGGACTGCAAGGTTCAAATTGTGATTTTTCCACATGCTAGACCTGAATCCTTGTTTCCCCATCCAAAACTGGGAATAATATTTGCCTTAACTTCATAGATATAGTACCCATATCAAATAAGTTAATATATTGTATAATATATTACATATTATTATATGTCAATATATGTATATATGGCACCTAAAATACCTGATTCATAATAAGTGCACCTTATTTTTATTTTATGTGCCAGAAACATAAATACCATAAACAAAAAATTTAAAGTAGCTGTTTCTAAACCACATGAGTTAATATATACATGCTACTCTGTAATTTTCTTTACTTAAAAAGTAGCACTCATGGCCCTTTCTGCTTTTAATACCTATAGGTATACTGCAACATTCTAAAATACACTTTTGTTGGTGCATTATAATTACACATCATAATGAGGTTGAAAGTGATAGGAACACAGCGCACACAGCACTTGGTTGTCTCCCTCCAGATTCCACCCCTCGCCCTCCCCTTCCTGTACATAGCACTGGAATTGATATTGATAACTTCATATATCTACAGAGCATTATTGGAGCCATTTCCTTCCTCAAGCCTCCCCGGACCTTCCCCACCTCCTTCCTCAAGTCCCCGTCCACTATATTATCGGTCTCTCTCCTCATTTTTTTTTTTTTTTTTGAAGTCCTTAAGTTCTCTCTAGCTTCCACATATGAGGGAAGACATACATTTTTTTTCTTTCCCGATACTGGGGATTGAACCCAGGGGCAGTCTACCTCCGAACTACATCCCCAGCCCTATTTTTTAATTCTTTATTTTGAAAACAAGGTCTTGCTAAGTTGCAGAGGGCCTAAGTAGCTGAGGCTGGCCATGAACTTGTTATCCTCCTGTTTCAACCTCCCCAGTACTGGGATTACAAGCGTGGGTCACCACGCCAGGCAGAAGACATACTTAAAAAAAAATAGAATACTATGCCGTGATTGGTTCATATCTTCTTTATTTAACCAACCATCTGTTCCGAATTTAGGATTTTTTAAAACATCGTTTTGAAATGAACATCATTGGGCGAGATCCTTGCACAATTTTAAGTATTTCTGGAAAGATTAATTCCTAGAAGGGAAACTTCTGGGTCAAAGAATATGTGAAATTTATGCGGTTACAGGTGTTAACTTACTGCATTCTGTTTAAAGGTGACATCAATTTGTATTCCTGACAGGGCCTCTTGAGCTGGGAAATAGAGGCGAAGTAGCAGCCTCTTGTGACTCTCTTTTTTGTCCTTGACTCTCAACAACCTACTGTCCCAGTGAGAGAGGATAGCTGTTATTTTAAAAAATTTATTACCTGATACATAAAAATATAGAAATTGCACATATAACACGGGGGACCATGTTCTGTTTTGAAACATACACATTGTATAGTGCTTACATCATGTTAAGCATATTTAGCCCCTTATTTTCTATTGTGATGGAAACTTAAATTCCTTTCTCCTAGCTTTTGGAGACGCACAGTAGATCCCTGCTGTCTGTAGTCACCTCCTGAGCCCTAGCACCCCAGCGCTTCCTGCGCGTCTGCAACTCAGCAGCCATTGCCCCGGGTCTCCCGTCCTTCCTCTGACTCTGCCTTCCCTGGCTCTGATAACCGCCACTCTACACTCAAAAGCTTTCCTTTCATTACTGAGAAAGGAGGACGAGGAAAAGGAAGAGAAAGAGGGATATAGAAAAGGAGGAGGAAGAGGGGGAAGGAAGCAAGAGGGGAAAAGAGAGAGGAAGAACTGGAAGAAATGGAAGGGGCGGAGCCTGAAAGGGCAGAGCAGAAGGGAGGAGCCGGAAGGGGAGGAGCCAGGAAGGGGAGGAGCCAGGAAGGGGAGGAGCCAGAAGAGGAGGTAAAGGGGATGGGACTGAATGGGAGGAGGAAGGGGCAGGACAGAAGGAAGGGACCGGAAGGGGCGGGACTGACAGGAGAGCCGGAAGGGCGGGGCAGAAGGGAGGAGACATAAGGGCCGGGCCGACTGGAGGAGCAGGAAGGGGGAGGCGGAGGAGGCGGGACTGAGCGGGAGGACCCGGAAGGGGCGGGACCAGCAGAAGAGGCAGGAAGGGGAGGAGCAAGAAAAGGGAGGTAGAGGGGGCGGGGCTGAGTGGGAGGAGCCGGAAGTTGCGGGGGCAAAAGGGGAGGTGAAAGGTGAGGAAGCGAACTGGTGGGGCGTTTAGTTGAGGAAGAGGAAATAGAGGAAGAGGAAGTCGAGGAGGCGGAAGGGGCAGGACGGAAGGGGGCAAGGCGGAAGGGAGAGCGACGGCATGGACAGCGGTGTCTGTTTTTGCAGAGCACAGCTGAGACCTTTAGCTTTGTGCTGGAGCAAACGTCCACGCGGTCCAATCTCAGCAAGGAGGAGGCGTCCACCCTGGCCACCGTGTTACTGGAGAGCGTTGAAAGCACCACCTTGGCTGCTCTTCTGACGCCCTCGGCGAACGTCAGCCAGACTGTTCAGACTGAATACTTGGGTAACGTATCGTGTCCCTTCGTGGCAAGGTCATGCCACGGCGCTACCTTGGAGGGGCGACTTTGACAATGGCATCTCCATAGTGTCCCGCCTGTGCTTTTCTCAGCTGCTCTGAAATCTGCAAATCACAGCAAAGCGAGTCTGATTATAGTATTAATGACATTTCCCATTTAATGAGGGTATGGCAAGGGCCAGGCGCTGTGCCGAGAGTGTGTCAATTCATTTTACATTTATGTGTTGCTTGCCTGCCATCTCCTTGGTTAAGGCATGATAGCCCTTTGCTGGGTTTAAATATTTTCAGTTTTCCTTGTTACCATGTAGGATTATACTTCCTGGTATAAGGTTTGGTGGAACATTGTAACTAAGTCAGGCTGTAGTTGCTCATGTGAGACTGAAAGGCCTGACTCTCCTCCTCAGGCTATGGAAACGGCGCAACCCCAATCAGTCACGAAGCCGGCTTCTTTTATTCTAGTACTGGGTCCCAAAATCCTCTCTCATGTAGGAGCAGAAGAAAATGGGCCCCGGACAAGGGGAGGGGAGGGGTTTTATAGGCAGAAACTGCAGACAGTGCTTCTCACAGTAAAGTAACTAATTTCAGGAACAGAACAGGATACAGCCAAAAGAATCAAGGTTAGCTTTGACACAAATCTGTTTGTTAAGCATATCTTG
>PVLC010033685.1:0-17364 GCA_004027655.1 Graphiurus murinus | reverse complement strand
ATAAATAAATAAATAAATAAATAAATAAATAAATAAATAAATAAAGGCTGAGGGTGTAGCTTGGAGGTAGAATGCCCCTAGGTTCAAACCCCAGTACCAAAAAGAAGAAAAAAATAAGATAAAAGGAGGGACAGGCCAAATCCTCCAGAATTCAGCTCAGGAGGGCAGCTGGAGCCAGAATCCAGAGTCAGGTTAAACAGGCACAGAAGGCCCAAGCCTGGCATCCATGGGCTTGGCTCTACGACAGCACACCTCTGCTCCCAGCTGCTAATGAGTGGGGTGGGTGTGGTGAAGTTCACTCAGTCCTGCCTAGACTGTAAACAGAGCTCAAGATATGGGAGACCTGGGACTGGATGAGCTCATGGTATTGACAGAGAGAGCGAGAGCGAGAGCGAGAGCGAGAGCGAGAGCGAGAGCGAGAGAGAGAGAGAGAGGTCTAGTTCTAACAGTAGTGATGGGCATCATCAAAGCTTAGTCCTCCGTTAGCTGGACTGAATCATAAGAAGATATGAAATGTGCAGCTAGTCCTGGGATAAGCAAGGTGCTGAAGTCACATGTTCAGGTGAGAGGCTGGAGGGTCATGGGGGCAGACAACACATCTCACTTAGAAAATCTCAGACATCACAAAGCCAGACCAGTCCACTTTCTATGAGAGAGAGAGAGAGAGAGAGAGAGAGAGAGAGAGAATGAGAGAGGGAATGAGAGAGAGAGAGAGAGAATGGTATAAATAACGGTAGAGTAACATCTTCTGGAGAAACGTAGGTGGTAGAGAGTGACTCTTTGCTGCGTAGATAGTCAAAACACAGATGAGCGAGATTTCCTTGCATTAGGGTGGGAGACAAGAAGAAGGTGTTTAAAACTGGGGAAAAGATGGTTTATCAGAGAAAGTGGAAGGGAAAGGTTTAATTGCAATGAGCAGTTCCCAAATATGCTTGGAAGGTGATAACGTCCGGAGAATGAGAGAGGAGGAGAAAGTCTTGCCGACTGTGTCCAATCCCTGGGAACAGGAGAGAAAGAGAGGGAGAGAAGACAGTGGGGAGGGATAATGGGCAGGGGGAGGCAGACTTCTCTGACCTCTTGCTGAGAATTGGGGGACAACTTAAATGCTTCCTGCTAGGGATGCCTACCCTAAATTTTGTGATAAGATACACAGAGTGTGGGGCAAAGCACAGGGGTGATACTGAGCCAGACAGCCAGACATAGGTTTTGTGCTATAAAGTTTTTCTCATAAAAAAAAAAATTCTTATCAAGAATCAATAGCATCCAGGTAATTATTCCTCATGTATTCTGTTGGACCACCCTCTCTGTACATAGTTATTTCATTTATTTCCCTTCACATCTTCTAATATGCTCATAATAGATTATTTCTCAGAGTAGTTGGAGGTTATACACATTACAAAGGTTGTAAAGTATTAATTTAATTACTACAGCTGCCTTCAAAAAACTTTCCTCCTTAAAGACTTTTGGACCATGTAGTGTGGTGAAGTCTTTTGTGTGTGTTTACTTTTCTCTCTAAGACCAATGGTAAACTAAAAAACAAAAAACAAAACAACAGCAATGAAACCATAAATAATAAAAATTAAAAAAAAGATCTCCTCGCGTTCTTTTACTACTTCTTAGAACTAGATTTCTTTTGTGATTTGGTCATGCAAGCTTCTTTCCTCCTACAATGAGGCTTTTCTCTAAAGGAACAAACACAATAAAAATAACTTTAAACACGTTACATGCAAGACATAGAAAATGAGACTTTTTTTTTAAGGAGAAAGGATCTGGGATACAGAGGACACAATTCCTCCCAGGCCATTTGCATCATAAAATGTGATTCATCAGCCATTACAGCTGCTTGGTTCTCCAGCTGATGGACACTGATTGCAGTACCCGGGGCCGTTGCTATTCACGGTGGGTAATGAGCGGGGCTCTGCCAGTCACGGGTCAGGCGGAGGGTTGGGGTCTTAGAACACTCAGACACCGCACAACATCAACACCTCGCACAACAACCCCTAACCCAAACCCAAGCAAACAAGATACACCCTCCTCTTTAATCCCAGTTGTACCTGAATTTAGGGAAAATGGTGACAGCCACCTCATATTTTGGTACAGAGTGCATCTTATGTAAGAGTTCAGTCACTTTATTTTTTCGGTATAGGAGATTGAATCCAGGAACACCCCACCACCACCCTGCACCCTTTTTATTTTATTTTATTTTTTTGGTTCTGAAACAGTGTTTCACTAAGTTGCTAAGCATCTCACTAAATTGCCGAGGCTGGCCTCCAATCTATGATCCTCCTGCCTGGGCCTCCCAAGTACCGGAATTAACAGGTGTGCACCACCAAGCCCAGCTCAGATAGATCTTTTTATATAACGAAAGAGATAGAATAGTAGAGATTGAACCTGAAAAACAGCCCTGGAAGTTTAGAGAATGAAGTTCAAAAGGTAAGAGAGGATTTGAAAACAGGAACCCTCAAAAGACTGAGGACACCGACTGTTTCGTACCCAGCACTGGTTTGTTTGAGTCAGCTCTTTCTCTGGATCTTTGGAAGCTCTCATAGACTCCGGAACTTCGGCAAAACTGAACTAAAGTTGCTGAGATTTGTTACATCTTTTCCAGGGTGGGCTTAGCTGGAGTTTCGCAAACACACTGGTTTTCCAGAGGCTGTAGGCGATTTCTGTGTGGATTTCCATTAAAGCATCACTCTCTTAACGCATTATAAACAGATAAATTTACAGCATGGGGCTGAAGGTCAAGAGGAAATGGTTCCCTAATAGCTTACAGATAGACTTCCTTCCAGGAATTCATATTTCTACCCCTGGTCCTGGTGAACTACCATGAGGAAAGATTATTTTTATTTATTTATTTTTTAAATTTACTTCTTTTGGTTGGAAAAAAAAATGATCCACAGACCTTTGCTGAAGCAAAAAGCTGCTGTGGATAAAGTATCCCTGAACTACACCAAAAGTAAAGATTGACTGGATGTTTCGAAGGGAATTCTAAACTTTTCAAGGCTTTGTAGGCTATTTTCAGAGGACTGATAGAAAAATATATGCATGTGTACGCACATATATGCACAGACTAAGAATGTGTCTGATTGAATGAAATGATCACCTCATTAAAGGTCAAGTCATTCTGAACAGTAATTTGACTGATTTTGTATTTCAACTGACTAATGAAAATTATTAAATTTCCTTTTTTTTTGTGTGGTCCTGGGGATTGAACCCAGGGGTGTTCTACCCCTGAGCTACACCCCCAGACTATTTTATTTTATTTTGAAACAAGGTCTCATTAAGTTGCTGAGGGTCTCTCTAGGTTGGTGAATCTGGCTGCAAACCCATGATTCTCCTGTCTCAGCCTCCCAAGTACTAGTATTACAGGCATGCACCACCAATGCCTGGCTTAAATACATTATTTTAAGGAAAATAAGACATATTCATGCTGCATTGCTAGAAGCTACATTGCTTCCATAGCGCAAGATTTATTTTTTCTCTCCATATTGTTTTTAAAGGCTCCGGTGATTTTTTCCCCTCTGATCCTCACATTTTGTATCTGATCCTTAGAATATATGTTATTCCTTGTTCGGAACAGGAGAAGGCCATTGCATTTAAAACTTATCCATGTAAGGTATTTACCCGTGGGACCCCAGAGGGCTGGTTCTACGTAGAGACAACTGTTTCAAATGCTCCTAGATTCGTTTTTGTCATTATGCAGAGGAAAACATAAAAGAGATGTGTGAGCCCTCCTCGGCACTTTGGGGCATGTATTGATCCCAATAAGCCTTGCAGGAGGGTGAGCTTCAAACAAGAAGTCCTGCTCTGAAGGCAGAACTCTGTCGTGACTAGATGCTTTTGAAAATGTGACTTAATCCTGCATTACTGCTCAGGATGATTGATATTTTCACTCTGAAAGATCGGGGGGTGGTGGGGGGCTGTGAAATTTCTGCGATCCAATGATATTGAGACAATGACAACCTTGGAACCATTGATTTTGCTGTGAATTGGGTTCAGGTTGCAGTGTGTGCCCTGTCAAAGATGGATATTCGAACAATGCCCATTAGTCTTTTAGAAAAAAAATCTGCAAGATTCTTCTCCCTCTGGTCGATAAAAATACAACAAGCAAGCAGAGAGTATGCTCCGGTGGGGAGCTTCATTCTCTCGTCACCTGGGTCTTTGGCATACAAACCATGGAGCCTCATCGAGGAGAAGATATCTGGTCAGTCGGCATCTTTGTAAAGACAGCAAATTGATTTCTATAGTCATCATGTTTTTAGGGCAGAGGAGAAAAATCTTGATCAAGCTTGTTTAAGCAAATACAGAGTTTTTCAGGTCCCTTAGGAAGCACAGAGGAGCATCTAGCTTCAGGTAAGGTTGGAGCCAGGTGTTTCGTAGAATCCCTTCTCTGCTCTCCTCCACACTGGCTTTCTTCCTCAGATGAGGTCTGCAAACAAATGACAATAAGCTTAGACAATGGTAGTGGAAAGAAAATTCACTTTACCAGAACTTCAGCAGGAGTTCTACTACTCATGGGCTCCTTTGGGCTGGACGGGAGAAAGGGAAGCAAGGGAAGCAGGTGTGTGGGTCACAGTCAATTTGAATCTTATGGGAAAAATGTTCTAGATGCATGTCACGCAGAGAAGCCCTTCACCAAGCTTCTCATCAAAGGGAATTTTGTACCATATCAGAGTTTACTCTTGTTCAGCCTTTAATGAACTCATTGTAAAATTTGAGTCTGTATTTATTCACTTGTAAATAAAAAAATAGTGTCTAAACCACATTTTCTGGCAGAGTGTAACATAATTCAAAAAGCAGCACAATTTGTTGCCCTTTTAAATGTGTATAAATTTGTCTCTGAATTTCAAGTCACTTGGGGGAAATAAACAAAAAACAACAACCATCTTTTAGAATAATTCTGGGTCAGATGGAGTCAAATTAAAAAAAAAAAAATGATGGCCTGCTCAGGAAATAATAGCCATGAATACTACTTTAAAAATAAATGGTAATATAGCTGGGCATGGTGGTGCACAACTGTTATTCCAGTACTTGGGATCCTGAGACAGGAGGATCATAGGTTCAAGGCCAGCCTCAGCAACCTAGTGAGACCCTGTTTCAAAACAATAACTAAAAAAAGGATTGGGGGTTAAGCTCAGAGGTAGAATGCCCCTAGGTTCAATCCCCAGGAACCCTCTACACACACATACAAAAATACAGTAACAAAAACCAAAGATTAATCAAGTGAACATTTGTCTTGAAATTTTAGTAAAATAAAAAAGTAAACATGCTCAATATCAAATCTACATCAATGAAGTAAGGAAGAAAAGTGAAAAAAGTAATAGAAAATAATAAATTAAGCAGAGTGATAGAATTGACAAATTAAAAATTAGTCTTTGATAAAAGATTGGTATTTGTTTTATATAATCAAGGAAATATAAGAACATGTTAAAAATATATATGATCAAAAAATAAATATCTAGTATCAGGTTTTTGAGAAATCTAAGAACAAATATACCTATATAGACTCATAAAATAAAGATTCTATCTGAAATAGATGTTTTGAAGATAAGTACCCAAAATTGACTCAAAAATGATAAAAAAACAAACAAACAAACAAAAAAAAAACATACTGGCAAGGATGTGGAGAAGTAGGAACTCTGATACCTTTGTTGGTGGGATTGCAAATTAATGCAACCACTTTGGAAAACAGTGTGGAGGGTCCTCTGAAGAATAGGAATGAACCTACAATATGATCCAGCTATATGACTCCTGAGTATCTACCCAAAACAACTGAAACCAAACTGCCATAGTAATGCACGCATATCTGTGATTACAGCTGCACAGTTCATAAGTGCCAAACTGTGGAAGCAGCCAAGATGTCCAACAACAGATAAATGGATTGAAAAAAAATTATGGGATATATATACAGTGGAATTCTACTCATCCATAAAGAACAAAATTATGTCATTTGCAGGGAAATGGATGGAACCAGAGAATATTATGCTAAATGAGATTAGTCAGTCACAAAAAGTGAAGGTCAGATGTTCTCTCTCTATGCAGAGGTTATTTGGGAATGCAAAAAATTAATTGGGACACAGGAGGGACTCCAGACAAAGGAGTAGAAATTGTAATGGAGGGTAGGAGGAGACCTACCTGAGGGAGACTGGAGGAGGAATAACTTATGAAAGCCGATCACTGAGAAGTTTAGAATTAGACTTCAGGTATGATATCGTCAGGCTCTGATTATCTCCATATCTTTGCTCTCCATTTTGTTTGTTGGCTTTATTCTTGGGCTCAAGGGCTTTCCCTTGTACAGTAGCTGAGACAAAAATCCTTAAATTGAGTTTTGCTGGTACTCATGTATTTCTATTTAAAAATATTTTCCAGTTTTCTCCTGAAACTTCCTCTTTGATTCATTGATTATGCTGATGAACTGGTCAATTTCCATTGGTTTAGTTTTCACTTTATCTTTCTGTTACTAATTTCTAGTTGAATTTCATTGCATTCAAAGATTATATTATGTAAAATTTCAGGGGTTGGTTTCTTTTGTCGTTTTTGTGTGTATGTGGTACTGAGGATTGAACCTGGGGCTTTCTATCTCTGTATTACACCCCCAGGCCTTTTTTAATTTTTTATTTCGAAACAAGGTCTTTCTTGCTAGGTTGCTGAGAGTCTTGCTACTTGCTGGTTTCAATCCTGCCATCCTCCTATCTCAACCTCCAAAGTACTGGGATTACTGGTGTGTGCCACCATGCTTGGCTTTGTAACATAATAAAGTGAGCTTCTGGTAGATAATATTTGGCCATGTCACTTTTTAAAATCTAATCCTATGAACTATGTCTTTAATTGGTATGTTTAAATCATTTACATTTAATATTCATTAATATATTTGGACATAGATATATCCTTTTATTAATTTTTTATGTTTATTCATTTTGTTTTTCTTCCCCTGTTAACTATTTCCTTTTATGATATTTGAAAGAGTTGAGCATCCAAAATCTTGTCTTCTAATTTATCTGCTGTGCACTTAGAAATATCTATCCCTCTTACTAGTTGCTCTAATGATTAAAATATACCTAATAAATTTTCAGAATATTTACCAGTTCAAATACAGTCTTCAAATTTCACTACTACATAAAGGCCTTTTACTCTTTTCACTTTATATTGTAGTGTCTTATGTATAATTTATTGAAAAAGTTCATCCAACAATGTTATTATCTTTATTAATAATTGTCAAACACACTATTTATTTACTTATTTGGTACTGGGGATTGAACCCAGGAGTAGTCTATCTCCGAGCTACACCCCTGACCCTTTTTATTTTTTAGTTTGAAAACAGGATCTTGCTAGGTGCTGAGAGTGTCACTACATTACTAAGGTTGACCTCTAATCTGTGATCCTCCTGTCTCAGCTTCCCAAGTATTGGGATTATAGGCATGTGGCACCATGCCCAGCTTCAAATATACTTTAAAGAACTCAAGAGGAAAAGTCTAATATATTTGCCAAGTTTTTATTATTTACATTATTTATTTTATTTAGTTTTAGAAATATTCTTCCTTTCACCTATTTCTCTTAGGGCACTATTTGCTTGCTTTATTTTTCTCTATGTTTCTATGAGTTTAAGCTGTGATTTGTAACTTTTTTGTTTGTAAATCTTTTCTGAGTTTTGGCACCTCATTTCTGAATATTTTCAGCTCTATTTTATTTATCTTCTGTAATGTTTTTGTATAATATACTTAATGCCTTTAATCTTGTCTTGAAATGAAGTGTTGTGGTTTTGATATGTTCCAAGGGCTGTCTTTTGGTCTGTTTTCATTGTCTGTAGGGATATTATTTGGCTCTTTGTTATCTCTCATCTTGCAATAAATTTTTGTGGGAAGCCTTCTGCTCTAGCTTTGGTTTAGTAACTGGTCCTAGACTTGTCCTCCTACCATTAAACAACCATAAAATTGTTCCAAAATAAATGAGGCAGTTGTTTTCAGGCAGGGAAAGAGATGTGAGCAAGCCCGTCATTGCTGAGGACGGGGAAAGCTCTAGAAGTACTATTATTGTTTTGTGCTTTTCCTTGGGATAATTTCCTGATTGAAGCACAGAGAGCTAGATGCTGAGAAAACACCTGACGTTTTGCTGAGCTGAGAAGGAAGAAGTAAGAGTTCAGAGAAGCAGAGGCATCTGGATGGGTGTGACCCAGCAAGAGAGGAAAGGGTTTTCTTGAGAGGCAGCCCCAGGAGTCAGCATGGAGAAATCTGTGACTCTATTGCTGAGGAGCATATATGAGCTTGAGTCCACCTGGGTTAACAGAGAGCATATGACTTGCCTGATAGAACAGATACTAGCAGTCATGAAACACAGAGGGAAGACCAGGGCCAAGGGATGCAAAAGCTATGTCCTGATGGAGCAGAGACATCTCTTCCATCATCCATCAGCATCTTGGGATCCAGATGAATCTCCAGCAGAAGTGTGCCTGCAGACTAAAAGACATGCTTCAGAAGAAAACTTTATCTAGAGTCACTCTAAAATAGTCCACGAGCAAGCCCTAACAGAATCTGGTGACTGGTCCTGCCAGGTTAGAGGTTCTTTGTAAAGCCTATAAGCATAGAATGATCTGCTGAGGATTTACCTGCTTGCCAAGGCAAAAATTAATAACCTCCATTGGGTATAAGTGGAATCTATGGTCTTTATTACAAATTTTCAGAGTAGTCATGTTATTCACAATGCCAGTTATTTCATTAAAAAAGCATGATTCAGACAAATACAAAACCAGAAAAATATGTTCAAAGAAATAAACATGAGTATATTCAAGGAACTAAAGAAAAATATGTTCTCAGATAATTAAAAAATAGGGAACCCCAGTAGGAAAAAATGGAAACTATAAAAGAAACACATGGAAATTCTAGAAATGTTGCAAAGCATAAACAAAAAATGACTGGATATAGTTAATAGCACATGAGGGATGGCAAAATACACAGCAGAGGCTAAAGCAGAGCAATAGAAACTATCCAATATGGAAACCAGAGAGAAAAATAATGAAAAATGGACAAGCTTCAGCAAAGAGACAGTATATAATGGTTTGAGTTATACATGATTAGAGATGCTGAAGGAGAAGAGGAATAGGAAATAAAATTGGATAATATTGAAGAAAATATTCGAATAGAAAATGGCTAAACCTTTCAATATGATAAAATACCAATCTGCAGATGCAAGCTATTTAGCAAAATCCACATGCAATAAATATGAAAAGAGTAGTGTGATCTAGATGTGATGGCACACACCTGTAATACTAGGACTTAGGAGGCTGAGATAGGAGGATTACAAAAAATTCAAGACCAGCCTTAACAACTTAGAAAAACTCTCAGCAACTTAGTGAGATCCTATTTCAAAATAAAAAATAAAAAAAGGCTGGGGGTATAGCTCTAAGGTAGGATGTCTGTGGGTTCAATCCCTAGTTACCCCCCCCCCAAAAAAAGAGAAAAGTTTGTAGACCCTCTTAATTAAACTTCCAAACACCAAACCAAGTTATAATCTTGAATGGTATATGGAAATAAAAAGAAGGTATAGAACAATCTACACAAGGGAAAGTGATAAGAATAATCACTGACTTCTTATGAAGAACAATGAAGGCTGAAAGAAAGTGATACAGCACATTCACCACACTGGATATAAAATAATCATTGACCTATAATTTTATGTTCCGAAAATATGCCCTTTAAAAAAAGAGCAAAAGGGAGTGATAGTATAGCTCAGTGGTAGAACACATGCTTAGCATGCATAGTGCTTGAGTTCAATCTCTATCATAATGAGAGAGAGGAGGGTTGATTTTTATATAAGTGAAACAATTTATTGCAAGCAGACTTGCTGTCTAAGAGATGTTACCCTGTCTTTCAGGCAAAGATGATTTATATTAGATTAATATCTGGAGTTGGAAGCATTAGAAAATACACATAAGTAGGGAAACATAAAATGCTATTTTTCTCATTCTTTCCTTATCATCCCCCGCACTGGACCCCCGCCCACGAGGCTCCAAGGAGAGACGGCAATCACACATAGAGCTGGTGCAAGCTTCTTTATTGCGCGCTTTCTTCTTCTCCCTCCTTTGTTCAGCACGGCACTGCTATCAAACCATGCAGCAAGAGGCGGGGCAAGAGGGGGAACAACTTGGGGCCAATCAGGACTTGAGCCACGAGGCGCCTTCGTGCAGTCTTATAGCTCTTCTATGAGAGCACTCTCTGGTCACTGGCTCTGACGTGCTGGTGCATGCGCTCTGACCTGGCTCAGCCCCCTTCAAGGACGTTATTGCCTGATAGTTATTCGGCAGTCAGCTACTCCTGGCACTCTGCGCCATCTTGGGGCAAGGTCTCTCTGGGCCCGCCGGGCTAAGACCCCAACATTTCCTTAAATAACTGATTGATTAAATTAAAAGTAAATACACTGAGAGTTATAATGTACCTAGAAGCAAAAGATATAATGATCATAAAAAAGAAGGGGTGAATACATAGAATGTTACTGTTACAAATATATTTTATCTTTGAAATGAAAATGGAAAGCAACATGTTGGAAGGGTCTGGTATGAACTGAGTATAAAAAAGTGTAATGAAGATGGGTATGGTGGCACATACTTGTAATCCAAATACTTGGGAGGCTGAGACAGGAGGATCCATGTTCAAGGACAGCCTCAGAAAATAGTGAGACTCTCATCAACCTAGCAAGACCCTGTTTAAAAATAAAATAAAATAGAATAAGGTTGTAAGTGTAGCTTAGAGATAGAATGCCCCTGGGTTCAATCTCCAGTGCCCCCCCCCCCCCCCCCCCCCACACAGTGTAGCGTTCCACGAAACTGATGTTGCGTCCCACGCCACACGGGGTAGAGCAAAGCAGGCCAGCCGCTTCGGTTACTGGGGCCGAGCCAGAGGGAGAGTGTCTCAGCCGGGCCCACCACCCTGGGGGGTCGGGGAAGCCCTCCCCAAACCAGCACCGAGCCTAGAGTCCAGTCAGCCGTCAGGCGGTGCTGCAGGAACTCAGCTTTATTGGGACACACAATAGAATATATGGGAAGGTCAGGTAGAGAGGTGAAGCTGGGGAGGGGGAGCCAATGGGAGCAGATCTCCGGTAGCTGTGGGGGAGGAAGGTAGTCCTTTCCTTGGCCCACCCACCGGCTTCCCTAGGTGGGAGGGGTCATATTTGAAGAAGAAAGGTCCCAGCCTGTGAGTGCTGAATGCCACATAACATAAGCGATCCCTACAACACAGTATAAAAAAGGTGTAAATCACTAGGAGTGAAGAGACATAATATTAATTGTAAATAAACTCTAAGATAACAATCCCTAACTAAAAGATAACCATGACATATATCTAAGAAGGAGATAAAAGTATAATACTAAAAGCTATTCAATTAGCTCCAAAGAAGGCAGGGAAAACATTAAAAAAGAAAAGAAACTAACTAAGAAAAAAAAGCTAAAATAGAAGCACACAGTTAAGTATAAATAGCAAGACTTAACTCCAGCTATATCAATTACTACATTAAATATAAATTTATTAAATGCTCATAATTAAAAAACAAATATTGACTACATGGATGAAGAAAGAAGACCATATTGGACTCTGTCAAAGGGGTCAAATTTTATAGAAACAATGATAAATTAAAAGGAGAATGCAGGTAGAAGGCATGCTATGGAATCACTATACCTAATAGAGCTGGTGGTGCCACATAATATTAGATAAAGCAGGCTTCAAGGCAAAATACTAGAGTAAAATTAGTTAAGGATAAAAGGAGACATTATTTTGGTGCATGAATGTTTTTAAATTTGGCGACGTCCCATTTTTCTATTTATTCTTTTGTCGTTTTTGCCTTTGGTGTCATATGTAAGACTTCATTGTCAAACCCAAGGTTGAAGACTTACCCCTATGCTTTCTTCAAATAACCTCATGGTTTTAGCTCTTATGTGTAGTTCATTGGCCTGTTTTGAGTTAATTTCTGTACATGGTGTTGAGGTAGGGGTCTGATTCATTCTTTGGAACATAGAAATTAAATTGCTTCAGCATTATCTGTTGAAGATACTGTTCTTTTCTCCTTGGTTGGTCTTGGTATCCTTGTCAAAAATCAGTTGGCCATCAGTGTGTAGGCTTATTTCTGGACTCTCAATTCTATTCCATTTGTCTCTGTATCTATCCTTAAACTGGTACCATATCGTTTTGATCCATGTAGCTTTCTAGTAAGTTTTGAAGTAGGGGAATGTAAGTACTCCAGTTTCGTTCTTTTTCAAGACTTTTTGGCTATAGGTGGCTCCTTGGAATATGATTTTGAGGGTTGCCTTTGATTTTGAGGGTTGCCTTTTTCATTTCTTCAAAAAAAAAAAAAAGGATATTAGAATTTTGGTAGAGATTGCATTGAACCTATAGATTCTTGGGGTAGTATTGACATTTTAACAATGCTGTGTTCTCCTATCTGTAAACATAGGGTATCTTTCCATTTATATAGGTCTTCTTTAATTTCTTTCAGCAAAGCACTTTGGGTCTCAATTTCAAAGTCTTTTACCTCCTTGAATAAATTCAGTCCCAGATATTTTATTCTCAGTGTTACTCATTTTTAACTTACAACGAATGGTGTCAGAATAAAGGTGTCAGAATAAATGGTGTCAGAACTCATAAGGAAAAGGATAAACTATGGTTCTACTTCACATCATGCAAAATGACTTGAAGTAAATAATAGAACTAAATATGAAAGCCAAATTATATCATTTCTAAAAGTGAAGATAGTTGAGAAAACCTTTGCAACTTGGGACACAAAATATTACCTAGGATGCAAAAAAATATTTTTAACAAAAAAGAGAAAACTTTGTTCTTTAAGTAATACACACACACACACACACACACACACACACAAATAAAAGGGTAAGCATATTCGTGGAGAAAATACTTATAATTCATATATCTGCAAAGGGCTTTGGCCTAGAGTTTGTAGAGAACTCATAAAAATCAAAATTAAGAAGAAAAAAGAACCTTAAAACCGACCAAAAAATAATAGACAATGACAGTGATAATAGAGGAACAAGAGCCTCTGGAAACCATTTTATCCATAAAAAGCAATGAGAAAACTGGCAAAAATGGGCAGAATCAAATCTTTCATAATTCTAAAAATTAACCAGAGACTTTCAAAAATCCAGAGCATGGCTCTTCAAAACAAGCAGTTATTTTTTGCTAACAACAACATGCTTTGGGTCATTTTTAACTTTCTTCAGTCCTTTTCTCTCCTCTCTAGCGCTACATTATGCCCACATAGTCCAAAACCAACAGCCCACTATCCCAGCCTCTGGAAACAGAAGAATCTAATAACAACTCCTTCAAAGTCCCTGTGCCTGAGAAGAGTCATCATTACACCTGTCTGGTGGTTCCCTGTGAGAGACTGCTCACAAGGTTTATCTTGTTTGTTTGTTTTTCCCTAACCTCAAGGTAACTGTTATGGTTTGAAGATAAAATATCCCTTGAACCTCATGCATCGGAGGCAGCCATGCTGGAAGGTGGGTTCTTGAAGGCAGGGCAGGGCTGGAGGTAGTTCCCTGGAGGTGTGGCTTTGGGGAGAATATATGTCCATTGCCCCTCCCCTTGCTCTCTCTGCTTCACACCATCATGTCCTAAGGACCTGTAACTCAGGCGCCTCCTTGGCATCTTGTGTAAATGGACTAGATATGTGGACTGAAATTTCCAGAGCCATAAGCAAATCAACCTTCATGCCTCTAAGTGCTGTATGTCAGGTGTTTAGATTGCAGTGGTGAGAAATAGTCACCTTGTGTGAATAGCCTTTTTCCACAGACATTTGTCAAAATCAATCGGAGGTAACTGTTTCACAAAGGCTAAACACAAAAACTTAAAAAGAAAACCCGGGGCATGAGATGGTTCATAGGGGCTTTGAAAAGCTTCAACATTTTTTTTTTCTGGTAATCTGGGAGGCCATGTGCATGTGTAAAGTTGTAAATAAACCCAGAGCTGTGTGCACAGTGTCTAAGAAGACCTGAGAAGGTCCTAAATCCTTACCTGTGGCTGACCTTGGGGCTCTGCATTAGCAGGAAGGGAAGACTAAGGCAGAGCTGTGAAAGCATACCCCAACACACATCCATTGTTCCTCAGCAAGACAGAGATTTATTAGTTCCAGGCATTTACGAATGTGTCAGTCCAATCATTTCCTGACTACTAAGCTAACCTAGCATTGGTTTAAATGGCCACAGTAATGAAGAATAGACTGTGCAGAGTAGTACAGAATGGTCGCTAAACAACAGGAGAACATAAAGCAAGAAACTTCATACAGGATATAGAATATGGTTTTAGAGTTTTTACATTATATTTTTGAAAATGGTGTGTGTGTGTGTGTGTGTGTGTGTGTAAATAGAATTGAACCCAAAGACTCTCTACCTCCAAGTTACATCCCCAGCTCTTTTTATTTTTATTTTGAAAGTGTCTAAATTGGTGAGACTGCCTTCCAACCTGCAATCCTCCTGTCTTAGGCTCCCAAGTACTAAGATTACAGTACTTGGCATGAGCCACTGAACCTGGCAGAAATATTGATTTTTTTTAAAACAAAAAATTCTGAGACCTACAAAGAAGCAAGAAAGGATTAATCCCTCTACTTCAGTATAATTAAAACAGAATTTTAGGGTAGCAGTTTACTTCTCTCATCTCTTTATTTTTTTCATAATTTTTGAAAAAAGTATGATTAATTCTTATTCTTTTTTAATTTCCTCTTTGTTTCAGCTTTCTGTTGTTTGAAGATAATATTCATAGGCATAAATGTTTTGGAACCTATCCTACTTGGTGTTCTGTGGATTTTTTGAATCTATGGTTTGCTATCAGTCATTAATTTTAGAAAATTATTAGCAATTGCTACTTAAAATACCTATAACCATCCCCACTTTTTCTCCATAGCTGGGTGTCATGACACAGGCCTGTAATCCCAGGACTTGGGAGCCTGAGACAGTAGGATCACAGGCTCAAGGCCAGTATCTATCAACTTAGATAGATCCTGCTTCAAAATATAAAAATAAGAAGGGCTGAGGGTGTAGCTGAGAGGTAGGATGCACCTCAATTCAATTCTCAGTACTACACACACACATACAATTTTTTTCCACTTTACATGAGACAAGAAGGAATGATAGCACTAGAATTTTGTTTTCCATCCCCCACAATAATTAGTTCGTGGTAATTTTGCCTGTGAGCATTATGAACAACAAAATATTCTACAGAATTGCTTTTTTGTCTGTAGGTATATTTCAAAATGCTTAAAAGGTTGGCCTTTTTATTAGATAAGGATGAAAGTAAGGATTTCTAAGTGCCATCTTAGAACAGATCATCTCGGCACTAAGATGACAAAAATAAGAAATGCAAAAGTAAGGTATTTCCCCAAGGTCACATTATATATATTCCTTTTTATATGTTTTGTTTTATAATTTTAAAAAAATGGAAAAGGGATTTAGGTGCTTTAAAGACTATGCTATCACAAGGCATGGTTGAATATGCCTTTAATTCCAGTATGTGGAAGGCTCAGACAGGAGAATCACAGGTAGGAAGCTAGCCTCAGCAACTTAGCAAGACTCTCAGCAGCCTAGCAAGACCCTGTTTCAAAATTAAAAAATGAAATAGGTCTGGAGGTGTCACTTAGGAGTAGAATGCCCCTGGGGGTTCAATTTCCAGGAAAATACACACACACACACACACACACACACACACACACACACACACTAGCAAGTAAATAGTTCAGCATGAAATACACGTAAGGCTCCTTTCCTATAGTGTTTTTCCAGAGTTTACTTTGTACCTTAAAACTTGTAGCTGGTGGTTGCTGTTCTCATGTCCTACAGAACTTTTATTTACATATTATTGGCCACAGAAATCATACAACAGTGTAAAACTTTACAGGGATGAAGAATTGTAAGTCTGTGTTGAGCTCAGAAGATAGCTGAATTGGTGAATAGTACTAGTGATGGGAAGATTAAGTATTATCCAGTAATGTGCAATGATTGACATTTACCCTGTGTTCTAATTAAAATGGTACACTATTCCAAGCTAAAAACAAACAAACAAACAAAAAACCATAAATTTTCTTACCTAAGATAGAAAGCATTATCTCTGAAAACAATTTGTCATTCTTTGTTTTCTAAATTGCAACTCCCTAGTCCACAGAGCTATAAACAATAATCCTACTACTGCATCAATTTACTAAACAAAAGATACCGCAGAAATGTAGTATGGTCAGACCCTCCAGATCCATAGGTTTCATATTCAGGGATTCAACGAAGGGCATGTAGAAAATTTTTGGAAAGAAAAAAATTGAGTATGTTGTGAACATCTCAAACTTTTTTTTTTCTTGTCATTATTCTCCAAACAATATAGTATAACAACTATTTACATTGTATTAGTTATTATATGTAATTTAGAAATGATTTAACTATATGGGAGGATATGCATTGGTTATAAGAAAATACTACACCATTTCAAATACTGAATGGATTTAATGACCCATGAGTTTGGTATCTGTGTGGGAACCAATCTTCCTCAGATACTGAAGAAAGAAAATACAATGGAAAATGTTAGTTGTAAAATGCTAGTGCATAAATAAAAAGGGTCTTATTTGTTTTAAAGATCTTTATTCTGTTTTCTTTTTAATTCAGAAGTGATATTCTAGTAATGATAATGCACAGGACTTATTTGTGGTCTTTCTTCCACAAACATTTTTATCTGAATTGCTTTACGCTTACCCATTTACAAAGGCAGTATAATAAAACACCCCTTCAGTCTCTCTTTATTATCCAGAAGGTCCTTATAGGGACCAAGAAAGTATGGAGCTTTCTTGGAACTACCCATTCATAAAGGAGCAGTTATAGGCAGGAATCTCAGTTGGTTTTGACTTTTTAAACAATGAGGATTATGGATTTGAGGCTCAAAGATGAGACACACTATGCAGACTACACTATGCTATCACTACAAATAACCTAGCCAGGGTACGGAGGACTTGGACTAACCAACAGCCCCTGCTAACGATGTGCCCCTTGCATCATCTTTTGTTTAAGGCACAGCTGATTTCAGAGTTTGAGATTATGCAGAGACAGAAATCCATAGGTCCCACAGCTGGGCAACTTGAACTCAAAGTATCGCATCTGCCTTGCCTAGTTCTCTGAATTGACAGAACTACAAAGAATATACTTTCTTCCATTAAACTCCCCAGACCTTTAAAAGATTCAGCCAACTCTTTAACTGCCCTGTCGTAAAATCTGACGTTAAAATCACCACCGAAAAGTTTGGGTTACACAAGTTTCCATAAAAGCATTTTTCTCACCAAACATTCGTTTTATTATCCCTTTTATTGGAGGGCTTGAAATAGTCTGATCTCAGGTCCTCC
>PVLC010033684.1:0-17124 GCA_004027655.1 Graphiurus murinus | reverse complement strand
TCATAATATTTCTTATTCTAGTATTTGGAATAATGATCCTAGTAAGAATTGATATAACCCTCTGTGTTAGGGCCTTAGTCCCAAGACAGACAGAGACAGTTCTAAGCCAAACAATCCTCCACAGATTACCAAAACAATCTCTTGTCAAATGCTTTGGAGAGCAAGAGTTGCTGTATGTTAATAGGTTTTAAAGAAAAGAGTAGTAATATATAATAAAAGAGGGGAAACTGTGAGACTATAATTGCATCTTTTCTGTCAAAGGAGTAGCTTAACTTAAACTGCCATTTGTAGGGATTTACATTACTTTCCAAAATTAGCATCTTTTAAGGGATTGCAGGTGTTGACCCTCCCCTGTCTTCCCCTGTAGCTGACTTGGAAGGATGTGAAACTGTAACTCCCACCAGTAGGAGTTCAGCGCAGGAGGAGCTTTGTGTCAGGGATCTAAGACCCACCTGGTTCTTTGTTAGATGTGCGCTCTTGCCTACCTGTTAGCACCCTTTTATCCAAAAAGTAAAATTGCCTTGCCAAGGAATTTTTGAACACATGCCTTTTCTTGACACCATGAAAAGTGATTTCTAACACCCATCCTGCATGTTGTCCAGTCCCCATGATTTCTCTGTCCTCTCTCCTTCTCTCCCGCTGTCCTGGCCACACCTCCCCATGCTGAGCTCCATTCCCCTGGAACTTGATTGTGAACCGTCCCCACCATTTTCCTTCCCCAAACAGGCCACCACACATCAGCACATGCATGTGGACCATAACTTCCAGCCCGTGCACTCCTCAAAGCCCTGTGCTGATGGAGACCCCAGGAGGCAGTTGGATCTGGATGTTCTGAGGGCCTGGATCTAGTGGAGATGAGTCCAGGGCACACCTCCACTCCTCCAGGAGGCACCTTCCTCCAGAGGATTATGATGGAGGAGCACCGTGGTCCCACTAGTAGAACTGCTCCTGTCATTGCGATGTATTAGGCAAAGGACACAGCTTTTCCTTGTATTTTTGTTCCATCCAGAAGAGGATGCTGAGAAAAGATCTGTTGGAAGCCTTCTTAGTCATCAGCTGTGACGTCACCTTGGCCCATCTTGGCAGGGGCACAAACTGCCCACCCAAGTGGAAGTTTGTTTGGATGCAGGCAAGTTTCTAAGGATCAAATGGGACCAGTGAGCAGGTGGACCCTGACCTTTCCTGGAATTGTTCACCCTTTCCTTCCCTGATTCGTCTGTGACTACCTTGCTGTTTTCCCTGACTCATCCCAGGATTTCTTTGCTGTCTCCTGTGATAAATCATTTTTTACAATGTTTTGGTTAAAACCTTCAATAAAAGATAGATTCTTGTTGAAGGAGATCTCTGTCTTCAGCATTAGAAAAATGACTATAGTATCATCAATTAAAAAATGAATGCTTGAGAAGAGAAGAATGAGAGAAAACAAAAATAGAAAGAAAATGTGAAGACTCAGATGGAACCAGGATGTACAGTTGTATGTTGAAAACATGTAACTTGTTTCTTTTATTGTTGTTGTCGTCCTTCTCTTTTATTGTTGTGGTTGCCCACTCATCTCCTTTATTTCTGCTAACATGTCCTGAGATCCTACTTCCATTAGACAATATGGCGGGCACTGGGTTACAAAGTTGAATAAAACACACACATTTCCTGTCCTCAGGAGGGACCCTCAACAAGTAAACAAGAACAGCCAAGTAAGTGACTCTTTGAGATCAGGGTCAAGGAGGGGACCTTACCTTTGTTTGGTCCTTGGAATGGTAGCAATATTTCAGTGGAGGCCATGGAATTCCAGAAAACCCAAGGCCCCAGTCGTGTCCATTTCTGCTGAGGGGACAGGTAAGATGTGGCAGGAGGAGGTGGGAGGTGGAAAAGTTGGTGATGCTGCCAGTGAAGGTCCATGGGAGGAGAAGAAAAGAAGGGTTGGCAGCCAGGGGGCCTGTGAGGACAAGGGAAGACCTGGACCCGTGGTGTTGCCACCACAGACCCCAGGAAAGAGGCTAAGCCAGGAATATAAATGTAGACTTTATTTTCTCATTAGTACAAGTGTGTAATATTATTATTATAAAGGATGGAGACACTGGGGGAGAAGCTCCGCATGAGGAAGGAGAGGGGCACAGAGGGAGGCAGCAGCCTCCTGTGGAGGCAGAGTGGGAGGCGTCTCTAAGAAGTTTCTCTTTCTGCCATCTCTCTTCCATTCCTCTCTGCCTGGTGACTTTTTCCTCCTGGCCTTTTGTCCTTTCAGGTCCTTTCTCTCAACGGATGTCATTCATCTAAGAACACAGGATGCTGGGATCTCATGGGTCAGACTTGTCAGTGGGGCCCAGCATGCTCTGAGCTCACACTTGAAGGCCCTTCTTCCTCCCACTTTCTACCTGCCCCTTCCCTGTCGTTCTTTGTGTCTCCTCTGCCGGGGGGAAGCCTGGGTGGCTACGAGTCCTTTCTGCCAAGAACTGCGAGCTGAAGACAAAGACAAAGACAAGACAAGGCTGAGACGGCACCACACGCACACTCTGGACAGCTTGCCGGGGAAGCAAGTGACGCTTTATTCAGGATTGTGAGGGGTTTTAAGCATTTTGAAAAATCAAAGGCATGGGAACATGAAATTCGTTCCAGATGTGTAGATATAAGGTAACAATTACTATCAGGCATTCAGACTGCAACTGTCATATATATCAAGGAAACATTTTATAGATCATCGTATGAAGACAGCATGATTAATATACAAAAGGCAGAAACTCTAAAGTTAGGCATTCCAGGGTCTAAGGGGAGTTAACCATATGGTTGACCTAGAGGTCAGCTAGGGGAGTTGACTTAAAGTTCAACAGCATCAGTTTCATGTATATGAGAAGCATGGCTAGTCAGTAACTTACTATGGCTTCAGTGTGCTGCAGCTTCTAGCATATCCTCTCTTTTTCTTTTTTAAAGAGGCCTCTGTCTTAGGTCAAGGAGTACTCAGCACCTTACCCGTCTCTGAATATTTGATTGCTTGATCAAACTCCTGTCTTAGGCAGCCACTGACAGTAATTCCTAGTTGCCCATCATGGAGGTCCTCTATTATGGGTCTATCATGTTTACCCATATCTGAGCCGATTCATTTTTGTCAGCCAAGGAGGCCAGTGCTTGCTTGGCTGTCCTAGAATTAGTTTCTTGTTTTCGAGCCCAGAAAATAACTTTTACAACTACAACAATGAGAATGACTATAAAGAGGATAGCTGGTAGCTGACCCAACCAGTTAAAGGATGGGAGCTCTGGAAATGCCTTTTGTATGTTAGCCATAAAGTCATCGATTGTTTTGGCCAGGTCAAATGACAATTCTGGAGCATCTTTTAAAGCAGTTATTTCACTATGTAAAGCCAATAGATCTAAAGACATATTAGAATCATACCAGACCCCTAGAAGATGATGTTTGATCTTTGTCTAATTATAATGACTTTCATTATAAACCTTAGGAGTAACACAAATCCATTTGTAAACATCCCTGTACAATTGCATTTGCTGAGAAACAAATAAGTGTACCCAGACCTATCCCAGTGTAGTTGATAGAAACAGCTTTTGGGATTTGGGAAGAGTCTATAGCTGAAAGTCCGAGAAGATAAGAACTATTTCCAGTCACCATAATTTGTTTTTCTTCCCACATAGCAGGGTGGAGTGAAGGTGGGTCAGGAACGTAGGCCCAGTATACTTCAGCTGTCGTTCTCGGGATCAGCTGCATCAGGAAGGTGATTTTCAAAGTGTTCAGGCATCCTGTGCTGTCGAAATTGAGAAGAATCAGACTCCAACTAGTCTCGGTGCTGCTTTGAATCCACAGGCTGCACAGCACGAGCAGGAACCCATGGAGGTTCCCATTATTTTTAGAAAAAACACAAATAGAAACCGGAACCTGTGCAATTACAGCGTCAGGGCCTTCCCATTGATTAGTTTTCTAGTTTTTCCACATAATTAATGCTTTGGAGGTAAAATTATGAGAAAAATGTCTATCAGCTGCAGATTTACCTTGAGTATCCAAAATTTAAAATTTTTAAGCAAATAAAGTCAAGGATAATAAATTACGAGGCAATTCTGCAGCGAGGGGACCCAAGTCTCCCTTTTTTATTTTATTTTTTTAAGATATATTTCAAGAGTTTTATTACTTTGTTTTATAACAGCCTGACCTTGAGTATTATAAGGTCAAAGGATCAAAAACACCTGTTGGAATACAAACAAGTTAAATTTTACCCTGTCATTTAGCATTAGGATAAAAATACTTGATGTCTTTAATACTTGTTTGTTAAAACATAGCTTAAGAATTTTTTAGCTTTACATATGTAAAGTAGTATAAATTAGAACTTTGACCTTTAGTGTCTCATATTTCATTAACATCCAAATGATTGTAATACTAAATTGTTTTTTACATATAAAAAAACACAGTTATAAGAGTTAATTATATCTTGTTTTGTTAAACCAAGAATACTTTATGTATTGTAATTGATGTTTAGCATTTAACTTATTTGTAAAAATAAGCCATATAAAACTTACTTATTTTTACTTAGTTTACCCATTTAAATAGTCAGCACTTTAACTTACTATTTTAATAAAGTATCCTAAAATAAACAATAAGCATTGTAATCCTTAATATTAAATAGGAACAGACATGTACTCTTAATTATTTAACCAGAAAGAAAATATTTGTTAACTTTTAATAATATTTCTTATTTAAAAAACAATTAAAAAGCTTATTTGTTAAAGATTTAAATCACATGAATTAAAAGGTATTTGGATCCATTTTAAACTTAATGAGCACTCTTAAACTAATTTTGGTACCATGTAGATACATTTGTATGGGTACAAACATATTTTTTATAGTTTTAACTTGTGTCAGAGACCATGATGTATTAAAGAGTTAAGACCTAAGGGTCTAAAGGCTGTTTACAGTCCACGTCTATCTGAAGTACATTCTATGCTGATGCCAAGAGCGCATAAAAGAACTATGTGCTAACCATGGACATCAGGTGTGCACGTAAGTGCTGGCCACAAAGTTAGTAGGATTTCATAAGGTTGATAGGTTTTCTTAAGGGTTAATGAAAATAGTCAATTGAATGGTAAACTTGGGCAGAAATATATAATATACTTTTAGATAATAGGTTAGATAAAATATTAACGTATGGCTAAAGGGTTTCGGGAATAATGTGTTTTCTTAAAACAATGAGATTTTCTGTAAGAGTATGTTTTTAATCTTTACATGTGATGTTTTCTGTAGTATGAATCAAAATCGCCTGATGTTTTTCTTCTGATGTTTTTCTTAGATGATCTTCCTTGTATGATTGTATAAAAACACCCTGAAAAATAAACTCGGTGCTTCAGTATTCACTGACAGCCCTCCTGAGAACATGGAGTCTTGACTCTTTAATCAATCCTCACTTTCTCCTCTCAGGACCGTCCAATTGTGCCAGTAGGTTCTGGCAAATTTTCCAGGCATTAAACTTTTATAGTTTACTCCTTTAAAAAAATTTCACCTGCAGTTTGGGAATCAAGCATCCTTAAATTCTCAATCTGCAGTTGTCCGGGTGTTTCTATTTAGCCCCTGTAACTCTACATAGATACATATACATGCATACACACACTCATACATTTTATAAAAGACAAACAATACAAAAATTTGGTTTTGCAGATCTTAACAGGACTTAAGGACATTCCTAGAAGGAACAAAATTAGGTAGATGTCAGTAAAAGATCATTGTTATCTCTTGATCAGGAGGGATGAAGGACTTTATGGTGAGGTCTGTTTTAACATTTTTGAGACAGAACAGGTTTTACACCCCCCCCCGCAGCTATAAGGCTATTCCTCCTTCAATTAGACAGTGTTATCACAAGGTTAGGTCCTTAATAAAGACATTTTCTTGGACCTGGCTATATCTATCTTAAAATTGGACTAACTTATTTTCCAAATATAAAATGAAAAAAAAAAGGAGGACAATTATATAAGTCAATATAGTTAAGGCAAAGTTCTGCGAATGCGAATGCCCCTTATCTGACATTAACTGCATAAGACAAACTGACTGGTTTGTTAAAACACATGAGATTACCAAGAGACATGTTACAATTACACTTATAAAAGTTTTAGACAGTCAAGGATTGGCCCTTAAGTGTTTTGGGTCTAAATATGTGATGTTTTGTGAAGGTAGCTCCCTTGACTTTCACTTCAAGGTCGGTTACCTCCCACTGTGTCTCGGGGAACCCCACAAAAGTGGGGGTGCTCAAAAACACTGGGAGACCAACCCCTCATGTGCGTTTTTCCGGACGAGCAATTCATGTTCCATCTGACCCAGGAACGGGGTATGTTGCCTAAAGGAGTTGGGCCCTGTCTTTGGTGCTTTTATGAATAAGCACTCATTTTCTAAGGAGAAATGGGTTTGGCCAGGAAAAGAGAGAGAGAGAGAGAGAGAGAGAGAGAGAGAGAGAGAGAGAGAGAAGATCTTTACCAAAATCCCATAACTCCCTATCTTAAACAGAGTTTACACAATTAAACAGCAACATACAATAACAACAAAAGAATACTATGTAAGGAGAAGAAGAGGGAAAAGGGACCATTGAACTCCTGCTCAGCTTTAGGGTTCAAAGACCCCTGCCAGGCCTCTAAGGACAGTGTCAGCTGCCACCCTTACTGACATTTGAATCTGCATGGCGTGGGGGGAGTTCCCCCCTACCACCCAAGAATGGGGAGCCACGGCAAAAGGGCAGGCCGAGTTTATGTTCTGTTGGTCTGTGAAACTGAAGAACAGAGGTTTTATACATGCGCATACATACATATATTAAAAAAAATTCAAAGAGGGTGCAAAGCAACATTTTAGCAAACTCCAAAATTGATTTCTCTGACCTTTGGGATAACTCTTCCTGCACCTCCTGCAGAGCTGCTTTAATTTTTCCTAATTTTTTCCTAGTCCTTTGATCAGTACCTTTTAGGCAATCATTTACTAGTCTCCATATGAAAAATCCCCAAATTGGAAAATTAGCAGAGCCCTGTTTCCTTAGAGCTGCCTGTAAATCGCGCTTACCAGTCCTCCAATTCGCTCCCTTCCTACGGTGAGCGGCTCTCCAGTGTCCTTCTCGTGCAGTATCTCGGTGGAACCTCCAGATGCCGGGGGCAAGCCTGGGCGGCTACAAGTCCTTTCTGCCAAGAACTGGGAGCTGAAAACAAAGACAAAGACAGAGACACGGCGCCAACACACACTCTGGACAGCTTGCTGGGGAAGCAAGTGACGCTTTATTCAGGATTGTGAGGGGTTTTAAGCATTTTGAAAAATCAAAGGCATGGGAACATGAAATTCGTTCCAGATGTGTAGATATAAGGTAACAATTACTATCAGACATTCAGACTGCAACTGTCATATATATCAAGAAAATATTTTATAGATCATCATAAGAAGACAGCATGATTAATATACAAAAGGCAGAAACTCTAAAGTTAGGCATTCCAGGGGTCTAAGGGGAGTTAACCATATGGTTGACCTAGAGGTCAGCTAGTGGAGTTGACTTAAAGTTCAGCAGCATCAGTTTCATGTATATGAGAAGCATGGCTAGTCAGTAACTTACTATGGCTTCAGTGTGCTGCAGCTCCTAGCACCCTCTCCCTCCGCTCTCTGGCCTCCACTCCCTGCCCCTGTTTCCCTCCCTCAATCCCTGTTTCCCTTTATCTCCTTTGTCTTCCTCTACCCCCTTCTGACTCCCAATTCTGTCTCCTGTGACCCTTGGTGGGCAGAAGGTCCCTGGTTCTAGGCCTTAAGATGCTGGGGTGGTGGGCAGTGGGGTTTGCTCTCTTCTTTCCACTGATTCTGCACTTCCCCGACTCACTGTGACCTTTACACTCACCCACAGTGTTTGAGTTCCTGCTCTACATGGGCATCACCCTGGCTACCATATACACTGTGCCAAGACTCTTCAACCAAGCCAAGGTGAACCAGGTTATCTACGGGGGTGAGTGTTCCAGGTGGGCCTGCAGGTCTGACCTGATCAGGGTCGGGAAGAGGAAAGCATGTCCAGGAACAGGCAGATGAGCTTTTGAATAAGAGGTTCATTCTCCACAAGTTCCCAAAACTTACTCTATCTCCTGCTTGATTTGGCCTCTGTTTGGCTGTGTTGGGGGCAGGCGCCTGAGACATGTGAGTGCTTATTAGAAGATAGGGACTTAAGGGGGAGAAGTGGTCACTGTGACTTTGTGTAGCTTTCTCTGTAGTAAAGTATTTTAGGATACCAGAGAAGGGTATTGGAAATTCATAGGAGAGGGAGATGAAGGAAAATGTGTCCCTCTTGAGCCTAATTTGAACAGGTCTTTGAGGCTACTTAAATATGGTCATCTTGCCCTGAGATTGAATTACTTAGTATTTTGGTGGGGGGGGGGGCAAAATCCTTGATCCCAAGAAAAAGAAGGTATAATGTGTTTTCTATCCTCTGCCTTTGACATCCCAGTACCCTCCTTTGATGCTGCATGAAATGGGGTAGTGGGACCCATAATGAGCAATCTGATCACGTTGTGCTGCTTGTCTTATAAATGCTTGTCTTATAAAACCGCCCAGTAGAACTCTACCCTCATTATCTGCAAAAGGAAACTTTCAGCCTCATTAATGGGAAGAGCCTTTAGACATGTGACATAATCAATCATTAACTTTGCATATAGAATGGCTCTTGTCATATGGACAGGCAAGGGTGGACCTCTGGCTGGAGCAGAGGTGGAGGCACCATGACCGTGTACTCCCAGGTTTCACATACACTTGTCCTTTGCCTGCTGCTGTGGGGGCTTGGCCCCTCTGTGTCCTGCGCCGAGAGGCTGTTGGTGATCCCAGTGGATGGCAGCCACTGGCTGAGCATGCTCGGAATCCTCCAGCAGCTGCAACAGAGGGGACATGAAGTGGTGGTCATAGCACCGGATGCCTCGGTCTACATAAAAGAAGAGCCATTTTTAATCTTGAAAAGGTACCCCGTTCCATTCCAAAAGGAGGAGCTGAGAGCCACTTTTGTCAACCTTGGACATAGCGTTTTTGAGAAGGAGTCTTTCCTGCAGCTCGTAATCAAAATATACAAGAGGGCCAAAAGAGACTTTGGTCTGATTTTCTCTGGATGCTCCCAGTTGCTGCACAATAAGGAGTTTATGGCCTCCCTGGAGGAAAGCAGGTTCGATGCCGTGTTGACAGACCCTTTCCTCCTCTGCGGCCCCATCGTGGCTCAGTACCTGGATTTGCCTGCTGTCTACTTCTCGAATAGATTGCCGTGCAAGCTGGACTCTGAAGCTACACAGTGCCCCAGCCCAATATCCTATGTTCCAAGGATGATGTCCTTAAATTCAGATCACATGACCTTCCCCCAGAGAGTGAAGAACGCACTCATTTCCTTGGCGGAGAACTTCTTGTGTGATGTGGTCTATTCCCCGTATGCATCACTTGCCTCAGAAATTCTTCAGAAAAAACTGACTGTCCTGGACCTTACAAGCTATGCATCTGTCTGGCTCATGAAAAGGGACTTTGTGAACGACTACCCCAGGCCCATCATGCCCAATATGGTTTTTATTGGTGGGATCAACTGCATTCACAAAAAACCACTACCTCAGGTGTGTATTGGAGTGGGACCTTACAGCCCTATATTCTTGCAAGTGCTTTGCATAAAGGATCTTTATTCACCATATGCTGAGCCAACATGCTGAGATAGTTCTACATACCTTCTTTTGTTAATTTCCCTCAAGTCTTCTAGGCTAGAGTGTGTCTGTCTTGGGCATCATCTTCTGGGTTGTTTCTTCATAGCTAAGATTTGGGGAAAGCAGGTTTGGGGTACTTTGTCCTGGGGGCCTCAGTGGGTGGTATTCATTTTAATGTGACAGGCTGGGTTTGCAGCACCTTGCAGAGAATCATAATGTGCCACATGTACTTTGCCCTGGATTGCCTCAGACAGCTGAAGTTCAAGTCTGATCAAATAGTTGTTTGGCATCTAGAGCTCTTGGCAAGGCAAATTGCCTTTATGGGCCTGGTTACAGTTCTAGTTTCTAGCTGTTCTAACATGAATCCCATCCCTAAAGCCTCTCTTCTCTCCTAATAAGATAATTACTAAACAGATTGAGCTAAATCAGGCTAGCTAATCTGGTTAGCTAATATGCTAAGTTTTCTCCTACAGAATTTGAAGTGTGCATGAAGCAGCTTTCACTAGAAATCTCAGTGGAGATGGTAGAGAATAACAGGAGAGGCTCCTTGGCATGGAAAGTTCAGGAAGGACTGTCCAGGGAGGGACATTTCAGGGAGCATTCATTCGTTTATTCTTCAAATACTGGTTGTGAAGCTCCCTGTATCAAGTCACTTTCCAGGTGTTGACACTGGGTCCTGATAAGGAACTGGGATTGGTCTTAGCACCAGATCTGGTTTCCAGTGTGCCTCAGATATGGCTCATGGTTTCAGTGATTGTATTATTGTCATGGTGAGGAGAACCTTCAGGCATTGGAAAGAACTTCAGTGAGAAATCAAGTGCTTTATCGATGCCTCCTCCATTGCCCTGTGAGCAGAGGCCGCTCCTCTGAACTTTGATTCCTCTTCTGGAAAGTAGAGAGAGCTGATAACCCCCTGAAGTCCTGGCTCCAGGATCTTCATGTGCTGTGGCCTCTTAGACAAGTATGTACTGGATGAGGTCGCATGAGGAGGAATGAGATGTTACTGGTTTTCTAAAAGAAGATCCTAAATCAAACAGCATAGAAAACCATTAAGATAGAGGAAAGGAATAGGTGAAATATCATTGAACTAACAAACACGTCTCACATCAATGGGAAGAAATCCTGTCGACCTGCCCAAATTACTGAGGTGAGAAAGAGAAATGTTTGGCATCACCAAAGGAACCAAGAGAAGATAATTGTGCTTTACATTCACTTTGGAATGTGAAACTCTGGAGATATGCATGCATAAAGGAAATTCTAATCAAAATGAAAGGACTTATTTATAAACCTGCAAGGAAGGGCCTTCCCCATCACACCCATCTTCCTTATTCCTGGGACATTCCCAAGCCTTTCCCAGCTCAGGACCCTTGGACATGCTGCCCTCTTACCAAGTGTGGTCCCTGCATCTTCCAGGTGTGTCTGCTCATCTTTCAGGTCAGCTTACACATCACTTTCTTGGAGAGTCGCGCAGCATCCTGTGTAGTTTCCTTCAGAGCATCATTTATTTCAGGTAGACAGTTTTTCATTGAGCAGCTCCTCCGTGTCATCACCCACATGGGGCAGGTGTGGTTTTGTGTCCATCACAATGTGCCGTGTGCTGCTTCCTGAACACCTGGCAATGGGTCTGAACCTGCGAGGTGCGTCCTGAATGTCAGCACCTGAGGCATGTGTGTAACGGGCATTCGCCACATAATGGGCAAATGAGCAGAAGTTAAAAGGTCCAAAACTGAGAGTTACTTACTGGATAGGTAGTCATCCCCAACAGTTATTGATACTCCTATAATACATATAAATATATAATTTCTTTTACAGAAGAGGGTAACAATATATGTTCATTGCTCACTCATTGTGTTTTAGTGGTACTGGAGATTGTACCCAGGGGTGTTGTACTTCTAAGCTACACCCCCTGACTATTTTATTTCTTTTTATTTTGAAAGAAGACCTCACAAAGTTGCTGAGGGGCTTGCCAATTTGCTGATGCTGGCTTTAATCCTGCTAGCCTCCTGTCTCAGCCTCTGAAGTACTGGGATTACAGGTGTGTGCAACCATGCCCAGCTTCATCGCCCACTTGTTAATGTGTCATGGTTTTTGCTCTAGTTCTCTATATGTATATGTAAATATATATAAAACTAGAGCAATATATATTTAATATATATTAGTTAATATTTATAATATAGTTTATTAAACACATTCACATATATTTAGGTCCCATGGTTTGTTCTGCTAGCTGATTAATCAGGTTTGTTATGGAAGAATATTAAAATTTGTATTCTAGGACTTTTTGTTGCTGTGATTTCTAAGATTATCTTAACACAAGTCAGATATTTTATAGTTATCTTCATATTTGTTCATTTCTTTCCCATTAGTTTTTCATAAGTGTTTTCCAGTTTTGTGCAACAATGTGAGTGTGCTGATTTTTTTCATTCTTTCCTTTACCAAATATCTACTCACTAATCAGCTATGTCACCAAAATATTGATTTTCATAGTTCTTTTAAAAATTAGAATGTAGCCACTCTGTAATAAAGGAATTTGGATTTCTTCAATTTTTAATTCTATGTCATGCATCAAGGTTATTGAGTTCACTGAAATTTCTAAGAAGAGTTGAATCCTTCTGGTGATAAAAATTCCTGTGTATCTGCTGTGGGAAAGTTATTTGCAGGGGTGGGGGGACAGGGTTCTCATGTTTTTTAGAAGTGGACAATCAGTAGGGGAATGAAAGGGTATTTTCAGTTAACATGTTGCTTCACCCTTTGGCCATTCTGGGAACTGTGGAAATCAGGGCAAAGTGTAGAGAAAGTTTGACCAAGGTGAGCATGGGCCACAGTTTTACTGAACCCCATAAAAGCTGGCACAGAGTGATGGCCAATGGCTGAACTACACCTCCTGGGACCTTTGTTCCTGCAGGCTGTTTTCATCTCCTCTGTAAAGGGCAGAGTCTGATTTCTCCTCCTGTCCACCCTCCCACACCCACTCAGCAATCAGCAGGATGCCATCAACACAAAATCAAACTCACAGGACCATAAACACCCAGGGTTATACTAAAGCTCAAATGGCACAAAAGTTCACCTACAGAGATCACAGAGGAAACTGCAGAGATTGTGCTTCATGGCCAACACCCAGCTCGGTGCCAGATTTTATGGGGTTCAGTAAAACTGCAGGTCCTTAGGGTATCATGGCAGGGAGCAGAGAGAAGACCTTGTGTAACTCACGTTGGCAGAGAAGAGAGGAGCAGAAAGCTGTGGCAGTTAGCTCATGGAAACGCTGCCCCTGGCCACACCCCAGGGATCCTTCCCTGGGAGCCAAGACCCACCTCCAAATATGGCTGCCTTGTCTACCCCATGAGATCTGGGACACCTTTCAAATCTCAACCTTAACACCGTGTATGTGCACGCATGCGCCTCTGCTTTTCTTTCAGACAATTGAAAATTGGCACATTACTTTGTTTCTGCATCTCAAGGAGACCCCAGAGATAACCTTGTGTACAAGAAACCTGCCTCCTTTGCCAGAAGATTCGGGAGGGCAAAATGCTGAAAATGTTTATCTTTATTTCACACACACCTTTATCATATTTAGTTCATAGCTTACTTTATGGAGATATTTAATTCATAGCTTACTGTATGTAGTCACCAAAGAATATGAGAAAAAAATTAACTGGGAATTTCTCTCATTGCTCTAGGAATTTGAAGCCTACATTAACGCCTCTGGAGAACATGGAATTGTGGTTTTCTCTTTGGGATCAATGGTCTCAGAGATTCCAGAGAAGAAAGCTATGGAGATTGCTGAGGGCTTGGGGAAAATACCGCAGACAGTAAGAAGATCCTACATGACTCTTTCATATCCAACTTCAATCTGTCTTTTTTTTTTATAGATTTATTAGTGCACTGCAATTCTCCATCATAGTGAGGGTAAAAGTGATGCAAATATACATGCACACAGCTCTTGTGTCTTTCCTCCACATCCCACTGGTTATACCCTCTCGCCTCCCCATACATGCTAGTGAAACTGGTAGTAATACTTTTATATTGTCAAACTGTTATTTCATTATTATTGTTATTGTTATTATTATTATTATTTTTGCAGTACTGGGGATGGAACCCAAGAGGCATTCTACCTCTAAGTTACATCCCCTACCCTATTTTTTAGTCTTTATTTTTAAACACGGTCTCCCTAAGTTGCAGGGGGCCTCACTAAGTAGCTGAGATTGTCTGCAAACCTGTGCCCCTCAGGTCTCAGCCTCCCAAGTACTGAGATGACAAGCCTGTGCCACCAAGCCTGGCTCATTATTTGAATCGTTCCATTCCTCAGTCCTCCTCGTTTAGGAGTTGTAACCCCAGACTCTCAGCATCTAAATTAATTCTGTTAGTTGGAACTTTAAATGTGGGTATTCCTTGCCACTTCCCAACTACTATCCAAACTTCTATTTCATTTTTTCCAATTTAAATTTAACTCTGAACTACTCTTTTTTTTTTTTTTTTTCGGTACTGAGGATTGAACCCAGAGGCATTCTGCCTCTGAGCTACACCCCCAGTCCTATATTTTATTCTTTATTTTCAAACAGGGTCTCATTGAGTTGTGGAGGGTCTCACTAAGTATCTAAGTCTGGCTTCAAACCAGGATCCTCCTGTCTCAGCCTCCCAAGTCCTGGGATGACAAGTGTGCACCACCATACCCAGCTGAACTACTCTTATGATCTACTTCACATAGAAGCCTCATTTTCTCTAAGAGACCCAACGGTGTGATGGAGATTTTAGTTAAAACAAATAAACATGAGGCTTCTTCATGAAAAATAGGCACATTTCTCTACAAAACTGTTGGGTAGGACCTTGGATTTGTTTGCTATGTTTTTGCATGTCTAGCTCTGCATCCTCATGCTTCATTACATAAACTTGCCCTTGATGTGCAGAAAAGTGAAACGAATCCTGAGTGTTCTGTGGTGTGGGGGATGTCACCTGTTCACCAGGTGCTCAGGCTCCTGCTCACACCTCAGGGGCAGGACAGAGTACTGTGGCCCTGCGCGCCTGTGCAGGGATTTCTCCCTCCTGCTCATCACAGGGCTCACCTTTCCAGATACTAGAGCAGATTTAAAAAGAAATCCTATTCTTGTTTTTGTTAAACTGTTCCTTTTGTCCCTGCAAGGTCCTGTGGCGCTACACTGGAACTCGACCATCGAATCTTGCAAAGAACACCATCCTTGTCAAGTGGTTACCCCAAAATGATCTGCTTGGTATGTCAGGGAGATTAGAACTGTGGGTCAAAGCAGGGTGAAATCACAATAATGGATTAGGCAGGGTGGCTCTAAAAGATCTTTCAACTTGAAAATATTAAGACCAGCATATCGTATATTGCTTTTTATCTGTGGGGCATTTTCTTCTCTCACTTCTGCAAGGGGGTAAGGAGTACTGAGAACACAGAGACCTCAGAATGTTCTCAGGATCTAGATGAGGTCAGACTGGAAACTGAGTCCTGACCTTGGCGTCCTTCCCTGCTGTGTCCTCAGGCCACCCCAAGACCCGTGCATTTATCACACACTCTGGCTCCCACGGCATTTATGAGGGCATATGCAACGGCGTCCCCATGGTGATGATGCCCTTGTTTGGTGACCAGATGGACAACGCCAAGCGCATGGAGACCCGGGGAGCGGGCGTGACCCTGAATGTCATTGAAATGACCTCTGATGATTTAGCAAACACCCTGAAAACCATCATCAATGACAAAAGGTAAGACACAAGGTAACGAGGAATATTACTTGTATATTGGCATCAGCATCCATGTTAATATTCCAATGTGATAACACATACACAGGAATCTAGATTTATAAATGAGATAATCCAGGGGCTATTATCATTCACTTTATGAAAGGACTCTTTAGTTCCTGTATAAATTGCCATAGAATTTATTTAAAATTGTATTTCCCTTAGTATAAATTTATAAAGAAACAATGTCACCATAATAGACTGCTGATCTGTAAGTTTCTGCAGAGAGAACTATTCCATTGCCAGAAGCATAGTGTCCAGCAAACCAGGTGCTTAGGACGTTCCCCAGAGCTAGAACCAGGGGGCTTCTTATCCATGAGGTGTTGTAAATGTGGGGGTTATAGAATATCACAGAGCAAAAGATCACAATAAAAGCAAAAGCAAATTTGTTCAACTGTACCATGAAAACTCTTTGAAGGGCAAAAGCCATCAGATCCCATGATCTGTGTATGAAATTCAGTGTACTGCTAACAGGCTGGCTGTGACAGGCCCAGCAAAGTCTTATGGGAAGAAATAATGGCCAGTGGTGGATTTCATCCAACAATAGGCAGTGTGTGTGTGCATACACAGAAATTTGTGTATGTATGTGTGCATGCCTATGAGTGTGTGCACATGTGTGTGTCTGGAGGTGTCAGAGGTTTTGTCTTAATCTTTTCTGCTGCAGTGATAGAACACCTGGGGTTGGGTGACTCAAAGAATAGAGGTTGAATTGGCCCATGGTTCTGGATGCTGGGAAGTCTGGGATGGACAGTCACATGTAGGGAGGGCCCCATGTTGTGTCATAAGTGGCAAAAAGCAGAAAGAGGGATTGCAGAAGAGACAAAACACAAGAGACACCCTTTATTTACAACCACTTGCTCCTGCAGTCACTAAGGCCATCCCAAGAAAAGGCACTGATCCTTCTCAGTGACGGAATCACCTCTCAGGTCCTCGCCTCCTCTCCATCCTTGCATCAGGATTAAAGTCCCCACACATGAGCCTTTGAGGACATGTTCAAACCAGGTCTCAGCTCCACTCATAGCTGCTTCCTCTAAAAGAGGCACCAGTCAGGAGGACAGATGTGGGCAGCTAGGGTGTATTCACATGGAAGGAGACGGTACCCTGGGGACACACCAAGCCTGGGCAAGGGGAAACAGGGAGAGGGTTGGGGACTGGCTTCCAGCATTGCGGTGCTAAGTGTGTGCTGTGCCGGTGGTCCAAAGGCAAAGTCCACTAGCGTGTGGGAACAGTGCTCAGAATGAAGGGGAAGTCAGGCGGCTCTCACGCTTGTATTCCAACAGCCTTCCCTTGGCCGGGCTTGTCAGCAACACACCATTCTGCTCACACAGCCGTAGAGTATAGCCTGACTAGTACCACATGTTGATAAAACTTGTTCTTGAGGTTCACATTATTAAAACAACTTTCATCCTTGGTTCACTGGTATAGATAACTTGTAAAGTACAAATGATTTGATAGGAGTTTTCTAGCACGTTATTATTTTTAGAAAATACCAATTGATCGGCCTCAGTTGTGAACTACTACATCTGTTCATTTGGAAATCATCACTATTCTATTGTGAATCTGCATGTTTCCAATACTCTAGCAGACACTGTACCTCCACAGCATTAAAAAAACTGGAAAAATTTCAAATATCAATTTATGCGGACAACTAGGCCATAGTAGGTGTCCAAATAAATATTGAATGAATGGCTGGATTGGTAATGCCCACCTGTG